>JACXGK010003461.1:0-44997 GCA_016801125.1 Novumbra hubbsi | reverse complement strand
AACCTATAGACACCCACCATGGTGATCACCCAACATTCTATTCTGTAAATAGAATACGATGAAAGAAACCTATAGACACCCACCATGGTGATCACCCAACATTCTATTCTGTAAATAGAATACGATGAAAGAAACCTATAGACACCCACCATGGTGATCACCCAACATTCTATTCTGTAAATAGAATACGATGAAAGAAGCCAACAGACACCCACCATGGTGATCACCTAACATTTCGTGAATCCGTTTCACTGACCCGGCTCGCTTCATTCATACAACCATTGTTTTTTTTACATTTCAGTCATTTAGCAGATGCCCTTATCCAGATCAACCTCCATATAATCATTGGTGTAGCACTGTATTGAGGGAGTAAACTGTTCATATGACAATTAGAATGTCCTACACAGACACACAAGCGTCCAATGAATCTTAGTATTCCACACACACTCTCAGTTTGAACACCCAGAGAGTACCAGCGTCCAACCCCTTTAACAGCTTTCTTTCCTCACATGCTAGGCTGTCCTCTGTACGGACAAGTGTCCGCTGAGAGTACATACATATGGAACAGCAGTGGGAAGTGTGAACAGTCCATGTTGGTTCAAAGTGTATGGCCCTAAACACCTAGTTAGCATGTGCATCACTAAGCTTGTCAAGGGCGCTTCGTGTGTGTCTGTGTGTGTGTGTGTGTGTGTGTGAGAACACATGCATCCGCCACAGTGTGTGTGTTGCTCCACACGTACACCAGTCTCAGGGGGATTACTCTAATCATCCATTAGAAGGCATGGCTCTTAAACTACATTAAGTAGATTGTCGCCCCTTTGTAGGGTTTTTGTCTCCACGCCGACACTTGGGGCTGACCGTGCCCAATGGCGACACACACGCAGAAAGCGATTTGACCTTAAAACAAACAAAAAAAGTGCATTAAATCGCAGTTCCACTCAAAGCTCGAATTAAACTGCCCTGTAAGAATGTGACAGAGGAATAATTGTTGTTCGTTTGTCTGGCCGTCATTACTGTTCTTTGTTTATAACCATCAATATTATGATACCTCGTTGCAAACTGTTCCGTAGTCTGTCGATTGGTTGATGTTAATGGAGACGCGGGGAAGAGTGCCTGCTACGGGTGCAATACCTAATGGGGCACCTAATGAACTGAAACAGCGGTGTAGAGACAGTAGCCCACTCACAGAGGCTTTTCCTATTGAGCTGGTGGCCTCCGGAATAGCACAGAAGCCAATGCTACACATCGCCACGCACCAGGACAGAAATGCAGGGGGATTTGTCAAAAAACACACCGAAATAACCGGTAAGAACAAAAGCTCACGTTGAAGTCTTATTAACGGACATTAGAGCACTGGTAAATCTCCCGGACTAGAAAAGGTGTCTGCGTTTGTGTGTGTGTGTGTGTGTTGACACTCACTGCCTCAGTAGCTGTCGTCCCTGCTTCCAACACAACTGACTGCTGTTGGGGGGGCTCTGGGCCTCATTTTCATTTCCTTCATCTGGGAGACAGAGACATGAGAGAGAGGGAGGGTCAAAGACAAGAGAAACACAAGAGCCAGAAAAGCTACGTGTCGTGAACTCAGTGTTGAAATACTCTCACACACCAAGTCCTGGAACCTGAAGCAATGCGTGACAGCTTACAGGTGCACCAAACAGGAAAGTGGCACAACATTTCAAACCCAAAAAGACGCCCCGGGGAGATCGGCAAAGCCACGCTTATATTTACAACCGGTACGACCCAGCCGGCCACAGTCCCAGACCCAAGGTCCTTGCTCAGTTCCATTCACGAGTCTCTCCATATAATGGACAGAGCGCATGTTAGTATTGCATTGCCTTGGATACACACGCTGGGAGGCCGCGCTTCTGAGAAAGGCAGTCTACTTCATCAGGCAGTTTACCGGTAGTTTAATAGCAGTATACATTCGGCTGCGGGTGTCTGCGGGCGGCAGACACCCGGGGAACTGCGGGGGGACCTGCCATGTCACAAAGCGGTAAGACGGACGCCGACCTGACTACAGCGCACTTCATGCTTCAACTGCAGCACGCTGTTGGTCCTCAAGGGCAAGACTGTATTCTGGTGCCCACAATGGACAAGCAGTGGCACAGATCGGGCTGAAAGGGACCACTGGCTGGGCCTCGAACTGAGGCAAAAAAGGTTGAACTTACCGGAATCATCGTAGCTGGGAGGTTTCATGTCTCCTTGGTTCAACTCGGTTCCGTATTTGAGCTTGTGGTATTTTGCCCTGGGGGTGAAAAAAAAAAAAAAAGCACAGAGGATAAAAATGGTAGAAAGGGAGGAGAGAGAGAGCAAGAGACAAAAAGAGAGAAAGTAAAAGGCTTAAATAATGAGGCAGCCACAGTGAATTAGCAGTTAATTACGGCACCACAGACAATATCTGTTGATTATATCAGTAACTGCCTGCATACATACTGGGCCTGTAGTGAAAGCCCTAATAAAAAGCTTAATATGTGAAGATCAGGTGGGAAGCTAAACATTATTTTGTTCATTCACTTAGGTGAAACTAATCCAAACCTAATTATGGATATTAAGCCATGTTGAGGGGGTTTTGCACAAAGACTTTTTCACGCCCAGACAGCACACTTGCATTACAACGCTTCCTAATGACATTTCTAATAGGTTTTGTGTGAGATATCTGAAACGGGATTCATAAATTAGGGTTAGGAGTGCTAATCTAGGATTGTATCCCAACCTGTTCATGTCAATGCTTTATAATTTAAGACCGAAAACTGATGATTATGGGGCCTTGGTGCTTAAAAGAGATCTTAGCTATACTGCGATTAGACACAACGACTTGATGCTCTGTCACTCAAACCAGTAATGAGCGCGAAGAAAGAGACCCGATTAGGTGGGAGAATGCTTTAAATACAGAAAACATGTTAGTTACCACTTTCTTTATAAATTTGGCAAAATGTAATTTTACTCAGAATTATTTTATTCTCACTTCAACAATGAATTCAGTGGTCGATTTGACTGAGTGGGATGAGTGTTTTTTTTTACTAAATGTAAAAAGTTACGTCAAAACCGGGGTTAATACGGTACACTGTACCGGCGCGGAGCGCAGACAAACGAAATCTCACGTAACCGAAGCACTTGAATTAATCAATAAATGCAAACACCACGCACAGTAGCTAGGTGCAGATTGATGGATGTGCAATCCCAAGGTGGCTTCCATTGTCGCTGACGAGATATGAAGTGAACGGCAAGGTCGGAACCTAAAGGTTTCTCCTACTCGCAAAAGCAGATAAACATATGATATCCTTCCAAACTCGGAATGATGTGGAATGACTCACGTTCAACTGAGTGGGAGCGAAGGAGGGAAACGGAGAGAGACAAAGAGAGAGTGTGGGTGTGAGGGAAAGAAAAAGAGAGCAGGAGAAAAGAAAAGCGTATGTGTAAAAAGGGAAAGGCGTAGAAAGTAAGAGGGAGATGGGCAGAGAGGACAATAGGAGAAAGAATAAACAAGTCGTGAGGGCGGCGAGGGAGAAGAATAAACAAAGAGTGAGGGGGGAGAGAATAAACAAGGAGTGAGGGGGGAGAGGGAGAAGAGGGAGAAGAGTAAACAAGGAGTGAGGGGGGAGAGAATATACAAAGAGTGAGGAGGGAGAAAGAGTTGAATAAAAGAAAAGAGATTCCCATGTTTCCCATGCTAATAAAATAAAACAGAACATTGAGACAGAAGAAACAGAAAGATAAACAGCAACCCAGACAGACAGCGAGACAGCAAGACAGACCGAGAGTGGGCAAGAGAGAAAAGGAACGAGGGAGAACAAGAGATTGAGAGAACAGTTGCTTCTCATGTAGTAGTCGCCCTGGAATGATTGCTCTTGAGGCTATCATCCCACAGCAGCGCTTGGCAGAGTTCCTCAAAAAAGACCATGTCTTTCGAGTTTCTTCTCCTCAACCACTCAACAAGACTCCAAAGGTGTATGAGTTTTAAAATGAGCTATCTTGGAATCCACACCGATGTGGAAGACTTAACAAGTGGTTGAAATGGTGAAAAGCCTGCTGGATGACGGCTATCATGCTTGTAAAGCAAACAGATATGGAAAAGGCTATATTCTATTCATACCAGTATGTTTTTATGGGTAGCCTTAAAACCGAGCGAGTAAGCAAAAGTAAGCAGCCAGCCGAGCCTAGCCTAGCCTAGCCTAATCCACAGGTTGTCTAGTAGTGTGTAGTAGAATTAAGGATCCTACATGCTATCATGCTGTATTCTGGCAGGAATACTTATCCTATTAAATAACCGTAGATGCTCTAATTGTCCGGGATGCTGTCAGACAGAAGGAAAAAGGGGTGTGGCACCATGCTGGGTGTGGTGCCATGCTGGGTTTGCCGCAATTTGGTTAGTGAGCAGTACATGAAAGTATGTAATTATAGGGGACACCCCACCTCTTTGGTACAGTGTTTTCCCACTGTGTTTGTGAGTGACAGCATATACAATTACTGCTTTACCCAGCGACATTGGTAGGATTTTGGGCAAGACCTGCTCGTTTCAGGTCCTTCAAAATGTATCTCAAATAGGTTTGGGTCTGGAGATTGAGTAGGCCATTATAAAACATGAAAAAGATTGGTTTCCAAACCTTATGATAAAGACTTGTGTTTTCAGATCATGGATCAACTCGTGTTTTTTACAGAGGAGAATTCCTAAATCCTTTAGAGTTGTGGGTACTAATGCAGCAAAGTCATGGCAAAAGCCATATTTAATGTAATTTCTATAATACTTTTTACTTTGACTTTACCCCTAATACCATGATATCCAATGTGACACTCAGCAGAATAAGGATAGTCTCAAACTAAGAGTGAAGGGCCATGACATCACATAGTTAACAGGCACAAGCATGCATTCAGGGCCACAAAAAAGTCCCTTACGTCCTAGTATAGCTGCCATTCTCTAGCATACAAACCAGGGGTATTCAATTAAAATGTATAAGGTCCAGTTAGACCAAAGTACCTCAAGCAAAATCTTATTTACGGCATGATTCAGTGCCATACATATTGAAGCAGTCTAGTAGTTGAATGTATATAGACAACCGACTCTCAAATAAAATAAATGAGTGTAAAATTGAATAATATTTTAACAAAACGTATTGTCAATTTTTATATTGAACTTGAATTATAAATGGCTTTATATAAATTATGTATAAGATTCATTTTGAATTATAAATAATATGTACTCTAATAATAACATACATTTTCTAATTTCTAATAAAATAAAGGCTGCATTTAAAAATAAAATAGGCCTACATAAGAGCGTTTGAGCTTTTTGGACCGGTTAATTCTAGAAAAATGCTTGTTTTTCTAGAATATAAAGGAACATTCGTTAGTACGTTGTTGGGCAGTGAATGAATGTTTTAGGATTTTGTGGATCGATCATATTGGGCTTTGGTTAAGATTGTTAAATTTCTGTGCCCTCAGTTCGGATTGGAGTGGGTATCTGTCCTCAAAGGATGTGTGCTTTGTCTTGTAGCGGCACTTCACGTTGCCGTGTTTAATTCGCCACGGTCTCGGAACATATTAAAACATACTGATTTTGAACTAACCGTGGGAAGAATGATCAAATAAGAGTCAGTGCACATTAAAAGTTTTGTTTTCGCTGTCTGTCTTTCTCTTTCTAGACCACGCCAAACGAACAAACTTTTTTCAGACTAATTTAGTTCTACCTCTCATCTATCTTCCGTTTGTGCATGTGTGTGTATCACTTGATTTAGAGGCCAGTGCATCAATGTGATTGGCTGAGTAGCTTCACGTTGGGTGATTTACAAGGCATATGCGATTGGTCTGAGTTTCCTGGGCCGCTAAACCGGTGCCGTAAAGGCTAGAAACATTGTGCAGTTAAAAATGGAAACGTTCCGTCAAAGTGTACCTCTCCTGTTTGAGGGCGTACTCCAGCATCTTTATCCTCCGGACAAGGTCCTTCTTCAGGTTCTCTTGGCCCTTCCTCTCGCCCTGTAGGAACGCTATCTGGGCCTGGAACAGGGAAAGAGCGAGAAGGGTGGTACATTTTCTGATCAACATTTGCCTCGATTACATGGACTAACACTGTCTGGGCATGTAGTAGAGAGGCACGAGGAGTTTTCATTTCTCTACCAGTGCCGGCTAACAGAGAGGAGAAGGTACTCAAGCAGTCAATATAAATACAGAAGCTTGGTTTTGGATAACACGACGAGTAAAATCCATGCCAAGTACACAACCAAGCCCATGTGTAGACCGGTTAGTGGAGTCTCAACCACACAGCATCGTGGGTCGGCCTTGAGGGAACCGCCTGCCACCAACAGCCTGGCCCGGAATGATTGTTACGGGCCAACGGATGGGCTTTTAAACAGAATGCCAGGAACATGTTTGTCAATCCAGTCTTTGGCTAATTAATATGACTGCGGCCGTTCGCCGTCCTTTGTTTTGGTCTGGATACCGTGGACTGATTCCAGGCATCGGAGCTGGTCAGCCGATTCATGACATAATGCTGTGCTTGACTGACTGACTCACAACGTGGGTGTTTGTGAAAACTGCATTTAAAGGGATAGGCTGGCTACTTTAAACAATTCTTATTTCCCCAGATTCAGATGCACCTGTATGTACTTGTAGGCATAAATGAATACGGTATCCTACATAGATAGCCTGTTTCCCCAAAAAGTTGGGACACCGTTTATAATGTAAATAAAAACAGCATGCAAAGATGGGCAAATCATTTAAATCATATATTCAATGGAAAAATTGTACAAAGACAACATAGCAAATGCTGACATTTTGAAACAACAAAATAGAGTAATAGTTAAGTAATAAAAAAATAACCTTGTGAAACGTCTCACAAAAAATTTGGTTATTGGCAAAAAGTGAACAAAATCACTGAGTACAAAATAGTTTCGCCAGTAAGTATCCCAGAGAGGTGCCTTTCAAAAGATGGCAAGGGGGTCACAACACTGTGAAAGACTGAGCAGGCAAATGAAGAATAACATTTCTCAAGGTAAAATTGCTAAGAATTTGGGGATCTCATAATCTAAGATACATGATAGCATTAAAAGATTCAGAGAATCTGGAGAAATCTCTATAAACAATGGACAAGGCCAAAAACCAATACTGGATGGTCGTGATCTTCGGGCCCTGAGATCAACTGAGGAGAAGTGGAAAACCGTCCTGTGGTATGACAAATCAAAATATAAAATCATTTTTGGGAATCATGAACGCCTCATTCTCCGGGCAAAAAAGTAAAGGGACCATCTGCGATGGTATGGGGATGCATTATTGCACATGGCATGGATGACTTCCACATTTGTGAAGGCACCATTAATACAGGTTTTGGAGCAACATGCTGTCTTCCACACAACATATTCTTCAGGAAAAGCCTTGCTTATTACAGCAAGACAAGGCCAAACCACATTCTGCACGTATTACAACAGCATGGCTCCAGAGTGAAAGAGTGTGGGTGCTAAACTGGCCTGCTGCAGTTCATACCAGTCACCTATTGGAAGCATTTGGCGTGTTATGAAACAAAAAACATCATAAAGGAGACCGCAAACTTTTGGGCAGCTGAAATCCTATATCAGGCAAGAACACGTTTCACAACTGCAGCAATAAGACTCCTTATTTCCAAAACGAGTGTTATTGAAAGAAGAGGAGATGTAACCCAGAAATAAACATGCCAGTGTCCCAACTTTTTAAATCATGTTGCTGACATCAAATACAAACTGGGCATGTAGTTTTCCTAAAACCATAACATTTCTTAGTTTCAACATATGAAATGTGTTTTTTTTACTATTTTTGATTGAATATTGTGATCAAATTATTCTGTTATAATCAGAATTTTACACGGAAACCCAAATTGTTTTATAACTTCAGCTGCCATGCTAGTAGTGAGGCAATGTGTTGTGTTATTTCTGGTAGATTATGATTCGTAGTAACTATGTTCGATATTGTTGACGCTGTGGCATAACCCAACAACTCATAGAGATAATGAGATATTTTGTTCAACCAGCAGCATCCTAATAACCTCCACCCACACAGATGTGGTGGAATACAAATTTAATACTGCTTCAAATACTTGTTATTCATTTGTCATTTTTTTGCAATTAGTTGAAATCATAGCCTAATTTGAGTGACAGGCCCGTTTTACATCATATGGATACACACAATGACACACACACACACACACAACGACCCACATGCACACACACGCATGCACACACACGCATGCACAATCCTCAACGCCAGACAAAATTAGTGTTCTAACATCAACATTGCATTCCAGTTACCCAATTGCTTATGTCAAGGGAGGCTCGGCTGACCCTGGTATCTGCGCTATTCACCTCAAACATTGCAGTCTATTTGGCACTTCACACATTCCTGTGGGTTTGTAGCTGGGACCACAGGCCTTTCAACCCCCCCACACAGCCCGCGGAAATGAGAATGACCTGACACTCCAGGTCCTTTGGCCAATGGTATGAAAGCGACAGCCCAGTGTAAAAGCATCCCTCAAACAATTCTAAAACACTTAGAGCCCTTTTAACTTTGAGTGGTTTATAATCCACGTTTGAGTTAGTCATTTGAGGTAAGAAAAATGTGTGTGGTGCAGAAGTCAACAATGTAGGTCTCAGGCTGACTATTAAAGACGGTCAATTCTCTGAACATTAGATGATAACTTCAAGCTACCCAAGAATAAACAATGTCAACAATCTGTCTTTAGCATATTTAAACGTGAGGCAACATAGTACCATCAGTGCCATGTGAAGACGGCTTTCACTTAATATTATGCTGTAACATAGGCCAAGGGAAGATCTCTGCATCGCTGAGGCTGGTGTATATCTAGCCGAGGCTCCTGAGAACCTCCATAACCCCTTTCTGGAGTGGCAGGGAGAACGCAGTCGTCCTGTTAATTAGCTGATTAATGTCCGACCAGGTCAGCATCAAGACAAAAATCGGGCCTCCCTCTCTCTACCCCCGTCTTTCTCCCGCTGTCTCTCTTTTGTTCTCTCCTGTGCCTTAACCCTCAGTCTCTCCATCACTCAACATTTCTGCCTCGAACTTCCTGACCACCTCCATCGCTCTCATTGTCTTGTTTCCTTCCATGTTACATTCAAGGCAGTTATCAGATGCTCTGATACTGAACAGTAGTAAACCCATGCATTTTGCATTTTTTCCCCCCTCTTTTAATAAAAATGACAAAACTACCCAAGGCCGCCAAACTGACCGCCAGACAGCTAATGGATGTTTTTTGACCCAAGGTCTGAGTGCGTATGTCCGTCGACTGGTGGAATTCAACTCACAAGAACCTTCTCCCACTGAACATTAATGGTGACTGTATGGATGCAAACAGCGCGACACAGTCGTTTGTCAACGCACGCCTCCTATTGAGGAAGCCTTGGAAATAACAGATGTGGATTTGTCTTTTACTCAATCCCTTTCTCCCCTTGATCTTGCGGTCTCACCCTCACTCAGCCTCCCTCTCCTATTTTCTCTCTCTTGCTTTAAGCCTCCTGTCCTGATTCTAGGCCCTCCAGATAACACAAGCTGCCTGGGAAATCGGGCGGGGAAGCTCTAAATCTCAGACCGGTTACCCTCGTTGAGGATGTGAGCTGACAGATCACTGCAATGCTCAGACTTGAGGCAACTTAATAAAGTACTCTGTCTAGTCAGCCAATCGAAAGGGACTTCTCAAAATGGCGGTTGGTGACCCAGTGACGTGTGACTTACAACACTAACTTAGCTGTGGGAAGAAACAAAACCAAACATGTGAAGGATCTTAGCATACCAGACAAAAGTTGACTACTTATGTGCAGAAGCCCATGCGATGTGATTATTTGCCAGCTAAAGCGCTGTGGTTCACAAAAGCCAGATGGCTTGGGAGTTAACAGGTTAATAGGTGTCGTGGCAGGTATCTGGGTAAGAGAACCAGCAGTGTGCATTGCTAATTTGCTAGACTTGAATAAATTCAACATTCTTTCCAAAATGCTCAAGCGCTCTACTCCCTTTGCCGACGCCTCTCTTCTCCGGCCTACTCTCTACAGTACACAACTCCTCCACAGCCTTAGGAGTCTTTCCTGCTGCCAGATTTTGTTTGTGCGACACCCACCGTTTCAGAAAAGGTGACAGTATGCAGCCAGCTCACATGCATCCAAACCCAAATCGCAGCTGGGAAACACCACCCGGAACCACCCCCGTCACCCTCTGCAGCTCCCCCGGGAATACAGGGCCCAGAATGCAACAGTGCCCTGTTTTCTCTTGCTCAAATCAGTCGCTGTCAATTACCCCTCAGGGGAAAATCACTATCCGCCCTACACACCCCATGCCATCCTTCAGCTTGGCTGCAATGGCCGATTTCATTTCAACAAATTCTTTGTGAGGGGGATGACTGGGGTGTTTCACCTCGATCTGCAAAGCTCTTTGCGCTGCGGACAAGAGCTATATACAACCAACACATTTTAATGAATGGTGTAGTTAGAAACATGGATAAACTCACAGGGACCGGCTTTCATTTTTTCCTTCTCTGAACAGCCGACGTCCTTATTAACAGTCTGAACAGGAGTTGGCTGGTTTCATTTACTCCGGTACGGTTAGTAGTTACACAGTAAGGACCAACTGGTTCTGCTTAGTGGAAGCCTGAACGGATCACATATGATCGCCTTCGCCTTCTGCTATTTGTTTGTACACAGGGAGAATAACTAGACCAGCAGGTGTGTGTGTGTGTGTGAGCGAGTGAGTGAGTGAAAAAGGGAGTGAAATAAAGGAGGGGACAAAAACATATGTGCATGTCTGTGTAAATATGCACACATGTTTGTATGAGATAGCGCAGAGTACAATTCAGATTAGCTCAGATTTACTAATTTCCATAGTTCAGTTTGTTCTGGACTATCCAGACGTGAACTTGAAGTAATATGAGGGGATTTCGAGCATGCTGCTCAACTGACAGATGTGCAACTCCAGGTGTTTCTGTGCATTCAGAATGATAACTCATTTAATCTTTACAAACTAACTATAATAACTCACTCAAAGAAGATCCACGCAAACAGAATTTCAAATTTAGAGATGTCAAAAATATAAAAATAATTCAGAAAGTGCCTTCAGAAAGTCTGAACATAATACTACACTTCAGAGAATAAAAACAATTATCTATACAGTGGGGCAAAAAAGTATTTAGTCAGCCACCAATTGTGCAAGTTCTCCCACTGAAAAAGATGAGAGAGGCCTGTAATTTTCATCACAGGTACACTTCAACTATGACAGACAAAAGGAGAAAAAGAATTCCAGAAAATCACATATGTAGGATTTGTAATGAATTTATTTGCAAATTATGGTGGAAAATACAAACAAATTATGGTGGTCACCTACAAAAAAGCAAGATTTCTGGCTCTCACAGGCCTGTAACTTCTCCTTTAAAAGGGTCCTCTGTCCTCCACTCGTTACCTGTATTAATGGCACCTGTTTCAACTTGTTATCAGTATAAAAGACACCTGTCCACAACCTCAAACAGTCAGACTCCAAACTCCACTATCGCCAAGACCAAAGAGCTGTCAAAGGACACCAGAAACAAAATTGTAGACCTGCACCAGGCTGGGAAGACTGAATCTGCAATAGATAAGCAGCTTGGTGTGAAGAAATCAACTGTGGGAGCAATTATTAGGAAATGGAAGACATACAAGACCCCTGATAATCTCCCTCGATCTGGGGCCCCGTGCAAGATCTCACCCCGTGGGGTCAAAATGATCACAAGAACGGTGAGCAAAAATCCCAGAACCACACAGGGGGACCTAGTGAATGACCTGCAGAGAGCTGGGACCAAAGTAACAAAGCCTACCATCAGTAACACACTACGCCGCCAGGGACTCAAATCCTCCAGTGCCAGATGTCCCCCTGCTGAAGCCAGTACATGTCCAGGCCCGTCTGATGTTCGCTAGAGAGCGTTTGGATGATCCAGAAGAAGATTGGGAGAATGTCATATGGTCAGATGAAACCAAAATAGAACTTTTTGGTAAAAACTCAACTCGTCGTGTTTGGAGGACAAAGAATGCTGAGTTGCATCCAAAGAACACCATACCTACTGTGAAGCATGGGGGTGAAAACAACATCATGCTTTGGGGCATGATGGGGCATTGAGGTTTTTCTGCAAAGGGACCAGGACGACGGATCCGTGTAAAGGACAGAATGAATGGGGCCATGTATTGTGAGATTTTGAGTGAAAACCTCCTTCCATCAGCTAGGGCATTGAAGATGAAACGTGGCTGGCTCTTTCAGCATGACAATGATCCCAAACACACCGCCCGGGCAACGAAGGAGTGGCTTCGTAAGAAGCATTTCAGGGACCTGGAGTGGCCTAGCCAGTCTCCGGAGCTCAACCCCATAGAAAATCTTTGGAGGGAGTTGAAAGTACGTGTAGCCCAGCAACAGCCCCAAAACATCACTGCTCTAGAGGAGATCTACATGGAGGAATGGGCCAAAATATCAGCAACAGTGTGTGACAACCTTGTGAAGACTTACAGAAAACGTTTGACCTCTGTCATTGCCAACAAAGGGTATACAACAAAGTATTGAGAAACTTTTGTTATTGACCAAATACTTATTTTCCACCATAATTTGCAATTAAATTCATAAAACAATCCTACAATATGATTTTCTGGATTATTTCTTCACATTTTGTCTGTCAGAGTTGAAGTGTACATATGATAAAATTTACAAGCCTCTCTCATCTTTTTCAGTGGGAGAACTTGCACAATTGGTGGCTGACTAAATACTTTTTTGCCCCACTGTATATCCTACAGTCAACATGCAGTTTGCTCTTGCCACATCTTTGCCATTTCTCATAACTGCTTGGTAATATAGATATGTATCTCCGCACGACCCAGTGTGCATCTACAAAACCCAAAGAAGGTTTGTGAATCCCTTTAGAGATACATTTATTTACACACATATTTGACAAATAACTTGAAGAAAATGTATAATTATAGACTGATGTTGAACCTGAATTCTATTTTTATTTCTATTCTATGTCTTTATTGAGCAAATCAATCTTTGTTAAAGAAAGAAATAAAAATAAAGGGACCTACATGTTCAACTGGCCAATTAGGCTAAGCGCATTAAGGATATGCGTTAATATTTGGTTCCATATTGTTTTTAATGCAATGAAAATACATACAAGAGAATACATTTTTGAAATAGCTAGTCAAATTTGACGTTGTGTGTGTTTTGGGTAATGTTTGGCCTGACGATAACTAATTCTTGCCACTTAAGTACATTCACAAACTTGTCCTGAAGCCACTCCAGCATCAGAGAACAGTCTTAGTGGTTCCAAACTTCTTCCATTTTATAATGATGGAGCCCAGTCTATTCCTTGGAACTTTCAACGCTTACACTAAAAATATACAGCCTTCCCAAGGTGTATGCCGCCATCTTTCTAAAATAGGTGGGACCTTACATATACACGGGTGAATACTCTTCTTAATCGAATTTACCACAGGTGGACTTCAATGAAGTAATACAGACATTGAGGATGATCAAAGGACAAAGGTTGCATCAGAGCTTAATTTTGAGTGTCATGGCAATGGTACAGAACATATTAACATTAACATAATTTTGGGGTTCTAAGAATATACAAACAAGTGCACATACTTAATTAAGAAAAAGTTAGTTAAAGCAGATAGTCATTCATAGTTATTGTAATTGTATACCAAGGCAACCATCTTTTGTAGAGGCAGAGGACACAGTGCAGATAGAGAGACTACTAGAAAAGGGTGGAAGACAGGGAGGGAGAGACTACGGGAGACAGGGGAGATGAGACTGAAGGAAGAAGAGACTGAGGGAAAGACAGGGAGGGAGAGACAGAAAGAGAGACAAGGAGGGAGAGACTGAGGGAAAGACAGAGAGGGAGAGACAGAAACAGAGACAGAAAGAGAGACAAGGAGGGAGAGACTGGGGGAGAGACAGAGGGAGACGGGGGGGTGAGACTGAAGGAAGAAGAGACTGAGGGAAAGACAGAGGGAGAGACAGAAACAGAGACAAGGAGGGAGAGACTGAGGAAGACAGGGAGGGAGAGACAGGGAGGGAAGGACAGGGAGGGAAAGACAGGGAGGGAAAGACAGGGAGGGAAAGACAGGGAGGGAAAGACAGGGAGGGAAAGAAGGATAATGAAAATGAGAGACAGACTAGCAGAGCTGCACTTTTCTAACCTCCTGACAAATGTTTGAATACAGACACATAAATCATTGATACTGCTGGATTCCTGACGTAAAATAAAGCTATTACAATCACAGCTGCATGATGTGTGAGCCACTGCCATGAGAAAAAGGCAATCAGAGGGGACACAATGAACACTGTAAACATAAGCAATGTCTTTTTTTACCCCCTTTGTCATTCTTTCTCCTAACTATATGCACATTTTCACAACACTGTGTGTACTGTAGCTTAAAGAAGATTTAAAATTCATTTATCCTTTTAAACCTTAGTGTAAAATTTCATATATATTTTAAAAAAATTATGTTTTTACTGTTGTTAATTATTAAAACTGTTGAATGCAGTGAATGTAGTTGAATGATCTCATAAGAACTCGACACAGACTGATGTTGACATGCTCCTACCATTGACGGCATCAGGATGCCCCATAGCAGAGGACTTCATATTCTAGTTCTTTACATGCCGATAGATAAATAGACATATTGCCATTTTTATTTTTAAGAGTTAGTCTTATGTAAAACATGACTAAGACTAAAGATGAAGATTTTAAGACATGAAGATGCAGGGAAGATGGCCTCTAGAAGTGTTCAAACAAAATGGCACCTCTAAACGGACGGGAATAGTAGTTAGGGAATGTCCTTATTGGACAGAAAGGGGCACACCTCCCCACACCCATGAATACAGGCTTGTCCAAAAATGGATTCCTGAAAATCTTTTTTGGGCACTGTTCCTAAAAACAAGTGCAAACGGGGGCCTTGGTGTAGAGCGCTCTTAGCCTATATGCAGTGAAACTGGGTAACCCAATTGTTCAAAATTCATTTGGTCTCATCTTTAAGAGCTGTTGCTCTACATTAAAAGACAGAAGCAGTAACACTGTGCTTTTATAGTGCCCATAAAACTAGACTTACTTGACTGGTTTTCTTATTGCATTAGGAGTTCTTTAAAAAAACATTTTAAAACAGTTACCCCAAAATAATACATCCACAAATGTGACTGATTTTTGATGGAATCGTTTTTTCATATTTTGTTGAAAAGCATAGAGGTCCCCCCCCCCCCGTTCAATGTGAAAGATCCTCCAAAAACTTGAGGTTTCAAGGCTGACCTACATGCATTGAAAAATGTTCTGAAGGACAGGTGGCCTAAAACGGTAGCTTTTGAATTGTGGCTGGGTGCCTAACCGATCACAAGGGACACATTCAGTTAATGAGATACCGGGCACTGAACAGTGGTCTGTCAGTAATTATCACCGGACATGTATGATGAACGCAGGTAGAATCATGAACGTTCTGTTTTCATCTGGGTTAAGGAATATCTTCAGGACAGTTATTTCCAGAAGAGCTTTGGTCATTTTGGTCAGCCCCACCTTCTTAGTGCACAGTGCAGGACAAGGCCGCTGAGGTTCAAACAGGAGGCCAAGCAGCACAAAGCCGTTATCTAAAGAGCCATCTAAACTGCAATTATTCTAACTAACCAAACTTGGACAGCATTTCTTCGGTTTATCATTTGCCTGGTGGCAAAGAGTAAGTGCTCTCCCTATGTCATATTTTTATCCCAAAAAGCGAGTTTCTGAATATGAAGTTAGCAGTGGTGGAATCCTTGAGGGGCACTTTTCAAAATCTGGAAGAGCATGGGATGATTCATCAAGAGGGGGAATAAAAAAGGAAATTAGAAGGGAGGGAGTGAGTGAGGGATGTACTGAGCTAGAGAATGAGCGGTGCATGACAAATAGTATATTAGTCAGAGAACTGGCTCCAGCTTGTAGGCAAAGATTTTACATTCGCTTGAAAGAATTGCAGCAGGTGAAATGCTCAAATTGTGTGCTGTCCAGTTCACGGTTATAGCCTGGCCTTATTGCAACTCCCCAGAATTCCCCAGAACATTCAAGATCAAATATTGAGACGCATTTACTTTAACATCTGCCAACCGCCTGGAAGAATAATTAAGTATAAGTATAATTGTGATCGCCCCTAATTTATTACTTCTATTAAAAACCGTTTTCTGTTTTCTTGTTAGCAAAGTTATTCAGTTAACAAATGCAATGTTTTCAGGTAGATCATCTGGAAACCCTGGATCACATTATCAAACTACATTGCACATTTAACAAAGATATGGTTATTTGACAATAAAACCAAGTATATACACAACATTGAAAATCTGTGGTTTGAAATGAAGGGGGCAATCTGTCACCACAAAACAATGCTAAATGATTTGGAAAGAGAATGCAAGTAGGAATGGTTTAGACTCCATTCCTGGGGTTCAAAAAAAAAAAAAAAAGCCAAAATCTTGGTGTGTTGTGGCTTGGTGGGAAATGTCACCTTGGTTAAAGTGTCAAAAGAATGCTCACCAAACATTTTTTTATATGTATCTTTAGTTGTTTTTTTTCCAGTTTTTGAAAAGAAATCTCTCTTAATCAGGCCAACGGGCATTAATCAAATTTGTCTATTGCACACCATAAAATTGCACAGTAATTTTATTTTCTGAGCTTTTTTTCAGTCTTACCACATTTTAATAGTTTTCTTAACTGACTATATATAATATTTGACTATTATTTTCTATGTGCGTATGTTACCATGCACCCCAAACCCCCCGCCACATGAGTGTCTGTATAACACACTATTTAAAGCTGTGCTTCAAATGACCTAGACAAACAGACACCACTGAGAACAGACATCAACAGTAAAACGCCAGCGTATCTGGAATTCTTTCATACCCGGGAATGGCAGGGAGCGGAGAGAGCAATAACAAAGTCGAGGTGCAACACCAAAGTAAAACAAAATTGGGTCAGGTCTTTTTGACAGAAGCATTAAGCCCAACATACCAATGCACAAGGTTAGGAGATGAGACATACGAACATCAACAAATTCAACGCACATCGGAAACCCCGGCCGGTACAACACCTGAGCAAGAAAACAAACCATGTATTCAAAATGTTCTATTCAAATATATTGACATATTGAACCATCAGCTATCGCAGTCCATAAATTGAGGTTTATCTTTCAACCGACTACCACCGACCAACACACGATTTTAAAGCTTTTCATAGACCTCCCCGAAAAAAACGTACAACTTTAAGATTAAGACCTTTTCCCCACCCATAACGCCTGACTCATTCATCGGAGGGGGTTTATCTGAAATTAAACAGTACTTTCACTTCTATCTAGACACCGCAATCATTCTGCGGAAACATACTGCCAACTCATAGAAGACAAAGTAATGATTTGGTGTGAAAAGAACAAAGGGACCCCAAGCTAAGCAAAAGAAGCTACAAGCCCTGAAAAAGTTAGACATACTCAACTAACACAATTGAAACCGCTGACAAAGGACGTGCCTAGGTAATCCAGAAAACTTGCACATTGCCTTTCTATGATTAGTCTGAAGAAGTTTATTTGTAGAAGGTAATTTGTCATCTCTTTTTCGCCATTCTATCAAGGGCATCGCTTGTTTGCCAGGAGCATTTTCTCTTCAGAGGTTTGTTTTACTAACACAGTTGTTTCTGCCCAGGCTAAACCCATTGTCCCGCAGCAGCATCTCGGCACTAGGAAGTCTGGATGGTCCGCATTCCAAGAGGACATTCGCCAGCTGGTTACCGGCAGCACTCGCATGGGAATCAAACCTCCATACCACAGCGCCAAGCAGTTTGTGTTAGCAGGAGATGTGTGTGTGTGTGTGTGTGCGCGCAGGGCGCTGGAAGCGCTACAACGGCAGAGTGACGCAGCAGCCCTGGCCTACTTCTTTGGATGGGTGGGAGTCATGCGTACAGTTCGCAGAGCGGCTGCTCTTTAATTAGAAAATTGCAACCCTCTAGATACCAGGCATCGAAAGAGAGGGTGGGGGGTGGAAACCCTGCTTGAACTTTGTGAGAGTATACAGAGTAATCACTACACCTGCATTCAAACCAGCACATTCAGATGGTTAACATTTTGAACAAACAGATAATGGCATAATAAATACAAATAAAAACAATTTGCTGACATTAATTCAATGCTGGGTTTTTACCAAGTATCTGAGAGGGAAGCAGGCTATAAAGTGCTATAGGGACTGAACCAACTGGAATGACATGCACTATGATGCAACGTAGTCTGCATTTGCTATAAGCCTGACCTGTTTGTATATCGCTTGTTCCCTTTGCATTACAAAAATAGTTTTTCGCAAAAAACCTGGCAGTAAGTGTGGTGATGTGCAGTACTGAACTGCATAGAACTACAGGACATCAGGTGAGGAAACAAACAATTATGACAGAAGCTATTTAAAGAGTAGTTCACAATTTTACAACATTAAATACATTTTCTCAAACTCAAGGTAGGATATTGTCGAGGAGAAATTGTTATGCATTCTTTGGTTTACATTAAAACTACCACAAAAAATTTATTTCAGTCAAACCCACTCTTTTGCTCTCAGTTACTTAAATTCAGTTAAAACAACTGTTAGACTAGATTGCAAAAAACAAACAAAGAGATGTGTTGTGCACATAATGGATCAGTGAATGTCTTTAACTAATCTGCTTAATCATGTTGTGGATAGAAGTCAACAGTCTTCAGGGGTGGATAACAATAGCTTACTTTGACACATTGTCAAAGGAAATTGTTTTGTAGTAATAGTCAAGAGAAATTGTGTCATCAAAAACGCTGCCTTCGGTGAACATGTACAGCACTAGTTCGAATCCCACCCACTGCTCTTTCAGCAAAAACACTTAGAAGCCCCAAAAATAAATCTTCAAAAGTTTGTTCGTAAAGTGCTTTAAAGAATAGCATATACCCCAAAACTCAAATGAACCAAGACCTCAAAGCCAGTTTTACTGGATTCGGTGCGGTTTGTTTCGTTAGAAGGCACATTTCTGTTGAATCTGGTAGAAATCTTCAGACGCAAGTCAACAAAACGTTGTAAAATAAATACCTAAATGTTTATTTTGGATGTTTTCTTTCTACTAGTTTGAAAATAGACATGTTACGGAAGCAAGATATGCAAAAATCTCAAAATTGACCAGTACATGAAAAAAATTGTTTTGCCTGCCGTGTCTGGCCTTAAAATTCTAATCTGGTATTTAATCAGACCTGGTACACCAGGTGGGTGCAATTAATGGTTAGGTAGAACCTGTCATGTCCTGGCTGGAGGCCCCTGGCCATATCTGTGCCTCGGGGCTCGCAGTCAGGGCATGACACATGGAGGTGCCTCTAGGGAGCTCTTTGCCACTGTTGTGGGCTCCTCAATCAGAGACAGCTGTTGCCAGTTGCCTCTGATTGAGGAGCCTACTTAAGATAGGTTTTAGCCACACTCTGTGTGGTTCATTGTTTGTTTCTTCACACAACGTTCACGGTCCTGTCTTGTTTATTGTCATTGTTCTGTGGATACGCTACCTGTTTTATATGTAAGTGTTCACAGTGTGTTTGTTGTTTAGTTAGATGTACGTTTTGCTGTTTAATCCAGCACCTTTACTTTTTGTGTACAGTTTGTGTTTTGTTTGTCTTGTGTAGTATTAAATTCAGAGTTTTTTTCAAAAATGTCTGCGAATGGTTCCATCACACATCGCAACCGTGATAAACCCGAAAACCAGCAGGCTCCAAACCTCATAGGATAGAGTAACAAATCTGAGGCCTGTACCAAGGCTACAGACATTCATTCTTGTCATTTTCAAAAGCATGATCCTTTAGGACACTACCTTCTTAGGCTAGAATATTGGATGAATAATACACCCCACTGTTTGGGAGAAACAGGTTCAGGTTTCACAAGATCCATGCTTCTAAAAGGGAGCTTTTTGAGTGGAGTTTTTCCCAGTTTTTTTTCTCTCCTTGGAACAGCCCAGAGTGGGTGAGATCTTTCTCTGGCATGCTTATCAGAGTCAATAGAATCCTTGATGCAGGACAAATCAAGAGACTGAGTAGATTTGTCGCACATAGGAGCCTTAAAAACGGCCCACGCTGTGATTTCAGCCTGCAAAGCTGTTGTTGACTCTGATCAGCCTGTCGGTAATAAAAGCTCCTCCACACATCAGTCCATAAAGCACTGACTGCTAAACTGCATGTAAGGAGCTTTCCATTTGAAAACAACAAGCCAGGTAAAAGAGAAAACCCACCTGCTACAATGACTACCAGCCATCAGCCTTAACAGCATTACAGATGAAGAGCTTTAAAGGCTGAATACAATGAATACAACCCTATAGAGTTAACAACCTTAGTGATTAAGAGCCTTAAAAGGCTGGTCCTACCCGAGCTAAGAAAAGAAGTATGCTCCTATACTGGCCTGCTGTAGTTTGCAGTTCTGTGCGTAAACCAACCAGGGTCAAGATGCTGTGTGGATTTCTCTTGTGTTTATTAGGGCTGTAAATATTAATAACCGACCGAATTTTGACATTGACAGAACAATGCTGATACAACCTTAACTGTATGTCGCCACTGCTTGCAGTAGCTCACACAGATGCTAACACCTCATCTTGACACATACATTTCAAAATTGCCCCAGTAACAATATCCCTGGAGCGACCCAGAAATGCAAACAAAACAGCTGATACAACCTTAACTGTATGTCGCCACAATGTTTTAATCACACTTTGTTTCATTTTAGAATGTGCTCTAGTTGTTAAGTTTACATGTTTGCACTGTACCAAAAACATACCGAACTGTGACTTGCAAACTGCAATATGCAATAGTGGTGTACCATTGGACACCTTCTGCACCTTCCTGACAGATATCTGGAGATGGACAGAAGATAATTGTTGAAGTGCTAGACAACAACATCAACAACAGACCTTTTAATGAAAGGCTGAACATGTTCACACAAAATGTCAGCGATGCTTTTCATTAGATGGAAATTGAGTATGTTCAATACTTTGAGCATTTTACAAGTGTTTTATCAAATCCATCCATTGAACAGGTTAACAGGAATCAGTGGGAAGGTTGTTAGAGAAAACCAGGAACCCCTCAGTGACATTTACAAAAGCAATTGAGGAAGAGGGGGAATGCATACCCTTCAGCATGGCATTCAAACACGGACACACACGCAAATCTTATATATCGAAACTTAAACTAGCCATAACTCCAAGCTTAACTGGTAAGGCCGACACGTTGGTTTAAATTTTAAAAAGAATATTCATTTTGAATTTTGAAGTGTTAAGGCTTCCCAACACACAACAATTTCTGTATAGCAGCTACAGATAAAAAAAAAAACAAATATGGTGTCTTAAAAAAGCCCAATATAAGGGTTCATTTCTTCAAACTTTGCTTCATTATCTTATATGCCACATTTTCTGACACATTTTTAAGTTTGGTGGGGACCCCAAAAGTGTTAGAATGATCAGGGTTGCAAAAGTCCGTAAAAAGACAAATCCTTACAGGTCCATTAACCGATGAGGAAGGGCAATGTCTAAGTGGGTTGAATGCTTTGGGATGAATGTATAAGCCCAAAACATACAGGTCAGTCCCTTTCATTGCTGATACTCGGGGTTGGCCCCAGTAGGCTCCAATCCCTGACCAGTTGGCCCAGCTCAGGAGGAGTAGCATATCTGCATTCAGTTGGGCCTGGCCAAACAAAAACAGATGTTAATCAGTCAGTCTGAACAATTACATCTGATATGCACTAACAGCACATCTTTTTATGGGATGATTAGGAATACATCAACTGATTAGGAATGTATCTGGATATCCCAATGAGGCTAGTTTCAAACCATCAGTAGATAACAAGGGTCAACATTTGATAATGTCAGAAGCTCCAGAGTCAGAAGTGTAGTGGCCCACACTTGGCCCACATCATACAGCCCCATTCCCCCCAAACCCAGTCCACAATTCCCTCTGTCCATAACACAACACACTCCTTCACAAACACACACACACTCCATCCCTCTTCCCTCCATCCTCACACACACACTCCATCCCTCACACACTCCTTCTCTGACAAAAGGTAAAAGGTGGTGGGGGGACAGATACAACTAAACTATACACCAACCCAAAGTTAACTTTACAAAGTGCTGACCTTAATGAAATGGGGCAACAGAGACCCAGTGGGTCCTCCTAATTGAGCACATCCAGGACTGACAGATAGAACCCAACACTGCTAACACAGGAAGTGGCCACAGATGGTATGCAGACGAGTTTAACAAGCATTTTGACAGCAGAGGCGGTAGCATCAAACAGGCACAAAGCCTTGGCTGCACCTCGGAATCTCAGTGGCTGATAATTGCAATCTCCGGAGAATTACTGACACAGTGCTGGCATTGAAAGGAGAGGATGAGATTTCAGGTTAAGGTAGTTAGGCACTGTAAACAGCAGGTAGGTTCGTTCCCCACTATAGGCACGCAACAGGGTGTGTTGAAAATAACTACAGTGAGGCATTTGTGACGCAGTCCCCCTCAGAAATCAATGTTTTACAGTTACAAGTAAAACATTGACATGTTACAAAGCATCTCTGCTGTCACTCGAACGCCAAGGGAACGGCTGAAATAAACTGACTGTGCCTCATTTTCACCCTCAACGTGTCCTTCACGATTCCAGAACACTAAACCCCAAATGACATTCACTAAAAACATTGTTCAAGTAATCAACCAAGGACTCCAACTGATTATTGGTGTAATGTTATACTTAGTTTTACTGGCTAAGATGCTGGCTGAAAACAGGAAATTGTGAAATACTCCATTATTACTATTCTATTATTATTGATTTGGCGAGCACCATACGAAACAACTATCCATCATTGTGTTATACTTCACATGACCAAATGATGGACAGGACGTAGGCCTAGCTACAGTTTTCCAAATCATCTTACCCCCCCCCTTTGTGGCAGTGGGAAGGGGAGGAGATTAAGGGCGCTGGGTCAGCCAATGTCTGTGGTTCATATACATGTCACACTGAGTGACAAGGCTTGGACAATGTAAGGTGCTGCTGGGCAAACACAAGGACATCAAAGTGGTCAGTTTACATGTGTGACAAACATCACCCGACTGCTCTCGAAAAGATCATGCTAGACACAAATGTAATGTATAAAACCAACAATTATGAATATACATAATACATGGATAATAACACGTATAAAGAAATATATGCACCAATAAATTGTATACAATAAAAAAAAAAGAAGTTTGGTAATCCAATTTGTGCTTATGATCTTGTCTCATTGTAAGTAGTCAATCTGGCCAGATATTGGCCATACAATCTAGCTAATTCTCCTCCTTACTGGGGCACAGCATTGTTTGACAAGTGGAAGCAAACAACGCTTCACTCTATAATGTCAACACTTTTATTCACCCAATAATGTCAAGAGACAGGACGTTGCCAAGTGGGACCCAACAGCTAGTCAGCGGTAAGCAGTCATGTTGGCAAGGATCTTGATACAACATCTTTGAACCTATCTATTGCACACACCGGTCGTTATTAGCTAATTGGTAAGCCACTGGGACTTTCAGATGTTGAACATAGTTTTACCTAGCATCATGCGGTTGCGGTCTTCAAAATGACTCAATCCACTACTCGAGTGGATTCTAGGCCATGTAACAAATGTGTACCAGGTGGGTCTAGGTAGATCTGGCCCAATATGGTCCATGGCCTTATGGGAATCCCCACCACTTCAACTCTTGCACACATCCTAGGCTCAAACTTTGGCTGCATTGCTTTGGGCCGCTGCGCCACTCAGAGCCCCAGATGTAGGTCGATTTTCTATTTCACAGAAAAGCAGGGGCAGTAGGCAGCCCCTGTATTCAAGGAGGTCTGTTTTTTCTACCAGGAAACTGTGACAAGCTATGAAATGCGAAATTCAATCAAGTCCAAATGGCCTGATGAGAAGGATTCCATTAGTTAGCAAAACGATTATCAAGCATCTAAGAATTAGAGCACTGATCTTGCATCCCCTCCTCCCTGTCCATTCAAATCGTTCCTAGTGAACAAATAGGAGAAACCACTAAAATCAGTGGGTTATAGTATTACGTCTCCCTGTAACAAGGCGATGTCGGATGCTCCTCACATGCCATCGTCAGGGTTCATTGAAATGGAAGTTCATGGACCAGCAGTGGCCCAAAGTTCCTTCCTTTATTTGGATTAATAACTTTGATGTGACCGTAGCCAACAGAGCATTTCAGTGCTCCACAGCGGCTATCCGAGCCAACCGGGGGAGAAGGACGGCCAAAGGTCATTACAGAGTCGCACTTTCCCCCAGTCCACCCCCAGGGGGTGGACTAGTTCAAGTGTAATTGACTAAATGACACTACTAAAGTAGCATCCTAAACGTGCTTATGATCTGCAAATCAATTTCTCTTAAATAAGCACAATGACACAACCCCAAAACGGCTACAGTCAGTTTAGGAGTTGCATCAGAAGCTCTAGGTCTTGTCGACAAAGCGCTTCAAATGCGATTGCTTGCCCGCTTGTATACTTCCATTATGCAGTCTTGGGATAACCATTCCCCTACATAAATGAAACAAATAAGCGGCAAGATTAAGAGCTCATCAAAGTTGAGGCTCTCCGAGATGTACCTCGATGTCTGCTGACATAGCCCCTTCACACTAAACCATTCAGGATATTTTACTTATTTTACCCAAACTGATGATCGGCAGGAAAAACATACAGCTGAGATTAACGCTGGCCCCGTCCCTCTACAGTGCTGATCCTTAATTAATTCAGATTAATTCTGAAGCGGCTGGGGCATTCCCCTGGCACACTCTGGTCGAACTGGCGGCAGCACACATAAACAAATTGAGTAAACACCAACGCATGGCCGGCTCTAGCCTTTTGGGGGCCTTAAACAAAATGTAATTTTGGGGGCCCTAAGTGACCGTTTATGTCGCTAATACCTAGAACTTTATGTTTAATGGTATGGTTTGGTTAATTCAATAAACCCATATCCAATGGATAGCCACATGTGAATAACCCTTCAATTTCACAAGACATTAAACTATGAAGTACATATTTGGGTATGTGTGTCTGGGTGGTGAGACGTGGGTTATGAATATGAATTGCATCATACACTATAATCTATGCCCTGGGACCATTTCTCTTCATGCTTACTAACTTACATTCAGTATTTTATTGTGATTTGCTTCCGGAAGATCAACAAGCATATTAGAAACCGAAGGTGATTAGGTGGCCATGATGACAGCGGGGTTAACACAATATATAAACAGATAAGTGCTACAATATAATATATTTAGTGACATAGTCAGGATATCCCTTTATTGTACCTTCAGGAAGACATCCCCCTTCTCCTCTTCGTCATGGAAAAGTGGTAGCAGGGTTTTCCCTCAGAAACAGTGGTGACAAACTAGTGCCTAGTGTCTGCTGGTTATTTTCCATTCAATGAAGACCAAGACCATAAGGGGCAGGCCGTCACGATACAAATTAGCGATTTCATTTCTTCAATAAAGTACATTGTGGACATGGAGACCCTCTAACGCACCCGACCCTCTGTGGAATGACTTTGTCAGCAAAGCATCCAGGTCGACTAATGAGTGATTTTATGCCCGCCAAGTCAACTCGGAGCTGGAGCGAGTGCGGTTGGATATCCCTCAGAGAGCGAAGGCTGGAATCGGGTCGCATCAGTCACTAATGCGTCACTGCTGCAGCCACTGTCACGTGATGCCTCGAAGGCACCCCCAGGTCTCTGGAGTAGCCCAAGCAAGGGGCCAGGTCCACAACCTTCCTGACTACATTGCAGGCAACAGTGCACTTGTCTAATGACAATCTGAAATATAAACTTCTCATTGTGGTAAAAGAAAGTTAAAAAGCAACACAAAAACAACCCGATATGCCTCAAAACATATCTTTAAAACAAAACCCTACTGTTTAGGTCATTTATTTGGTAGGGGGCATTGTTATGCATTGACAGAGTAGGCCGAAGAGTTTTAGCTGACAGAACAGTAGGCCAAAGAGTTGTAGCTGACAGAACAGTAGGCCAAAGAGTTGTAGCTGACAGAACAGTAGGCCAAAGAGTCGTAGCTGACAGAACAGTAGGCCTGATTTAAACCTGCTGACTAAGACTGCTGGACCACAGCATCGGAAATCAGTTTAAAGAATTATCCAGTGACATGTGATTCCTATAAAAAAAGCGGTTGTACTGATATCCAACTTCTGATTGCATTATATCCACTAAAACAAAAAGTTGTAAATAGCACACGTGTGCCTGGAGAAGTCAATTTCATCTTCAAGTGGGAGAATTCAGAGTTGAAACGAAAGCTCATTGAGGGGATTACATCCTTTCTGCTATTCGGGAGGATCCTCCTCCCAAACACAGACTTGTGGTGAAAAAGATACACCTGCGTGTCTTGACTTGCATCGGTTTGTTCACCAACACATTTTTACGCACTGACAGCTCCAACAACTTTTCAGTTCACCAAAACAAAATGTGAACAATACACTTTGCACTGGCCTAAAACACAGTGTGTGTGTGTGTGTGTGTGTGTGTGCATGTGAGCAGCCACAATGCCATTCTCCAGGGCGAGTGTTGTGGCAATGCCTTCTGCCAGTCCCCGGTTAGAGTGCTTACAGCAGTTAGGCGTGACTCAGGTCGCCCTGCGTTCTGGCTCTACCACGCACGTGATTAAAAAAAACAAGCAGGTGCATACCATTCCTTACCAGGCTGCCTCCGAACGAGTTCAATTTGAAAGAGGTATAAAACCTGGACTTGGCATTTGTCACGGCTGCAGAAGCAGGGCGCACCTTTGCCAAGGAAAACAGAAACCTGCAGGTTTAATTGGATGAATCAAAGCGATTTCTTCACACTCCTGAAAACGACATGTTGTTATCCAAAAGACGACACAATTAGGTGCTTGCGTAAAACTTTGTGGGGCAGGAAATGGCAGTCGTGAAAAGGTGTTTACGGAGGACTGAATTATTCATACATGTTGTGGCAAGGCCAAACGTGGCTCAGATGCTGCTAGTTCAGCAAGCCGGCTGCCTCGAGGCCACTCTTGTCTCAATACAACCCCTCTGCAATCGATCCAGAAGCCAGAGAGACTGCTTACGTGTGCACTATCCCAAAGTCTGAGGCACTCCAAGCGTCGTCGGAGTGGGCGAAACTGCTACCCTGATGTCGATTGGTCTTGTGGTTGTATGGAGAGCACATTGAGGTGTGTAATGTCATCATAACCCTGCTTAGCAGTGACTTAACTAGGAGCATGTGGGCTCGTAGTAGTGACCATTTAGCCATCTTCTTATAGAAAATCCTGCGCTGATATTACGGCGCCTAGCAGGAGAGGCGTGACATAACGTTTGGCACAGTGCTTTGCAGCAGCGGTGTGCATCATATTCAGAACCTTCTGGTAAGACATTCTCTTGTTAGAATACAAGACAGGTTTACTCAAAGTCTGATGCTGGGCTACAGTAAACCCAACCGCTGGAGGATCTCAGGTTATGTACCAAATGACACCCTAGTGTCATAGAGCACTACTGACCAGAGCGCCATAGTCATTGGGATTGCCGTTGGGGATCTTTTGGCATGAGTCACTCCTCTGGACCAAATCAATAGCAACAAAGACTATTTACAAACAACCGAGAAACAGTTATCAGCGTCTCAGGAAAACGACGCTGACAAAGTGACGTCTGGAACGAGTTGAAAACTGCTGACAGGCACCTCAGTTGGATGGAAATTGTTGCCCAGTGCCTGCAAGCGCAAGTGAAAAGGAGAACGCTAAACAGGCCCCTGGTGCTCTCCTCCTCATTGGCCCAGCACTTACAACTGTGTGTGTTACTGGGGAGTGGGGGAGGCACAAAACAGTAAGAACTTCCCGACAGGAGCTGATGGTGCGTCTTTGTCGGTTCTTTCTGCCGTTGTTTGTGTCTTCTTGAACCCACAAACTTTGTATTCTCGGCAATGTATTTATAGCCCTGCAAACGAGGGCATCATACAAAATGGCGATGTTGCCAGACATCCTCTGGGACAAAGAATGAGCAGGCAGGGAGACTCGTAGTGGTTCCTAAACCCTCTCATTGCACACGATTGGTGTGACGTCATGGAGGCCCAGGGTTGGGCAACAGCGCTGAGAGGACCAAACGCAGAGCCTTCGCCCATCAGTCATTGCCAGACATGTTTGTCTAGCCACCACCGCAGAAGTCACAAAGATATTCGTTTCAAAACCATCTTTAGGTTGTGGGATTGCCCTGTACCCCCTAGGACATTTTCATGCAATGTGTGACTGAAATTTATTTAAATGTAGAGGGGGTTGGAAAAAATTTAAGCTAAAATACAAATTTTCTTTCAGTATATAATTACAAGCATTGCAAACCTGGATTGCAACACATGTCTCCCATCGTGCTTTTTGAAATGGTACTTTCAAGTTGTCAGGGGTCTTAGCTACAGCAATTAGTCATTTACTTTTAACAGATAGATCAAAACAAACTTTGCCATTCAGTATACTCAGTAAACAACTCGTGTAGATTTGGCCTTGTCTTATTGGTTATGGTCCTGCTGAAAGGAAAGTTCCTCTCCCAGTGTAGGTAAAGGAGATTGAGACAGGTTTCCTCAAAGGACACTGTGTTGTGCTTAACAACATCCTGTTTCTTTTCATCTGAAAAAAAACCCAGTCTTTGCTGATGTCAAGCATACACATCTCATGAGGCAGTCACAACCATGCTTGAAAATAAGAAGGCAGTTACTTACAGTTAGTTTGCTTTGGATTTAGGCTAAAATTTACATAAATATATTTATTTCGTATTAACTGTCATTTACGTCATTGCTTCTTATACCATTGTATGCTCAACCAGAGGAAATAGGTTGCACATACGTGCATGAAGGAGAATGCATTCTCCAAACAAAAACCAGCCTGACTTTATTTCTCCCTCCAAAATCCCGCTGTACGTCCTTGTCTTCGGATGAGTATTGATAAGATCAGTTAAACATTGCGGAAAGGCTTCCTCATACGTACCCATTCAACAGTTTGTGCTAACACTGCTTTTGCCAAACAAGATGTCACATGGGTCTACTAGTGACAGCATGCTCACCCAACTACGTAGGCTTTGTAGACACCCACGCCAAAGGAGTGTGACGATACCAGGAAATCCCTGCTGAAAATGCCCCCCCCATTCTCTGCAAAGAAATTGCTTTTCATTGCAGATTGTGTCAACCTTGCAGAGGCTGACTGTATGGCAGAGTGAACCCTATGTCCGTCTTTTAGATATTTACATCAGTCCAGCTATAATGGAATAAACCACATAGCAGTGCACTAGCAGAACAAATGCATTAAGATATAAAATTGGTTTCCGCTCATTGCCACTGGAACAGCTCTGAAATGTCTACTGCTTGCCTATAAACTAGCACAGAATAGCTCTAGAAGTCAATGGGGAAGAATATGCAAAACAAAATCTTACTCCAGAATCAAGGGGTTATCTGCAATATTGTCAATACATGCTGGACATCCTATTCCATCTCTTGGTCCAGGTATTATATGAAAGAAACAAAGGCAGCTGTCAATGAAAGGGAAGAACATTTTCAAACAAAATGATGCACAAATTCAATGTAATTACACTTAATTAATTTTGATCCTGAAGATGCTTTTACATTTAAAATTACTATTGAATATTATTTAATTGAGGCACTGCCACAAAAGCCATATGTTGGGCGGTAAATTATGTAATGTGTAAAGAGCAGAGAACATTGGCCATGGTTAGCAAATTAGGCCAACACAACATAAAACTGATCTCTGCTACATTCACTACATGGCAATTAAGGAATCTGAATAAACATTTGACACTCAAGATGGTATTGAATAAAAGTTGCACTGTTTATGAAAAATAACTGTCAATAAGTAAAGTTATAATTGGACAAGCTATTGCTACTTCAGAGGTGAACCATGCTGTCAATTAACATGGTACTGTGTATGCCTACTTGTTCAAGAGAATTTCGATATAATCACTGACTATAGGATGAAGAGCTTTGAAACGGGTCATGCTTGTAGTGTTTGATCTGTTTCAGTATAATTGAGGACAGACCTGCTGGATCACTTTTGACGGCCTTTAATACAACGTCGTTGATTATTGTATTCTAACCGGTAGCAACATTTGACACAAGCAAATGGGTTTTCTGCATGGTGTACTGGCGAAATAAAACAATATTATTGGGAATACACGTTTTAGTACTGGCAGGTAAGGCTTTGCTACGCTCTGCCATCGTGTGACTAACGTCATCCGACAAAGATCTAGCTACGTAGCTCGAACAGTTTACGCCACTGAGACCATGGCGCGCGACTAGGCTTCCTGGCATAAACGTTAAAAATCATCCAGTGGATTCACACCGTAAACACAGAAAATAAGAGGGAAATGTGTGAATTGGTTTACCTGCAATTCGGCTCGCTCCACCTCCCATTGCGCTCTCTCCACCTCGAAGCGGGCCCATTCGTGTTGCAGAAAGTGCAATATCCCCGGAATGTTGTACTGAGCCCTGGCCGCCTCTCCGCCACCGACTTCGCCCGGCTGCTGAGGTCCTTTGCCAGTGCCAGGCAAACCCGAGTTGTTGTTGTTGTTGTTAAAGAACACGCCGGGCCCTGCCTGTTCGTCCATGGCCAGGCCAGGTATATGGGTTTTGTTCACACAAGCTGGCACGACTGTGCTCAGACGGACGGGTTTATCTCTAGTCGCCCCAGTAATATGAAATGAAAAGGAAATAGCTATCGACAGCTCTCTCTACTGGGGAGGCAGAGCACTCATGTCTGAGCACAGCCAGGCTTGCTGTCAATTGGTGACGTCCACGCTAAGCACCCACCCACATCCAAAATGTTATGTCGCCATTGGTTGATAACTACGCATCACACGGTAATAAGCCAATCGAAGATATATGCGCGTGGTGTTTACAACACCGTAGATGTCTACGCATGATGGAATTTGGAGTCAAAATGCACATATTATCTTATTCTTGGCTGTCATTTCATTCAGTAGACATAAGCAGCAGATTTGGTTATTTAATTGGAAATGTCATAATATTGGCTACAGAAGTGTAGGCAATCCTTTTTATTGTAGACAGCATTATAAACCCCGAATGGTGATTGGCTGCTGATAGTCATGGTATGTGAGATCATATACCACCTGTATGACAAAAAGCCGGGAGGATGGTATTTTAAATAGTATTTTTCTAATTGCACTGTTAACCGGTTTATAGTAGCAACCGGGCACCTTAAGGATCTGTGGTATATTGCCTATATACAGTGAGGAGCTATATTCAGGCAGTCCTCATTAAGACATGCCTAGATCAGCACATAGCCATGTTACTTTGACAACATATCACAGCCCCTCATGAATATTTTTTTAATTTTCCACCTGGTGGTATGAATCCGGAATGCTGACTGTCTGATAGTCGTGTATTCACATTACTTTTTACTGCTTTTATTGCATTGATAACTGGTTAATCAGTGAGGCAGCTTTGGAATGTGTGGTATATTACCAATATACCATGGTTAAACACTGTGCTCAGGCACTCTGCGATGCATTGTGCATATGAAAAACTCTTTGTCGTGGAATTTTAACCATGTACCTTATTGCTTAAACATCCCCTATAAATCTATGCATTCTATCTATCTGTTTACCCGGTTGCTAACCATGCCCACACACACAGAAAATTATGGTCTCCCTGACAATTAGATGTTTGGCAGTTATTGGAATAAAAGGCTGCCTATGCATGGTCTTCCTTTTTTGTGAAACAAGGAATCTATGTATATGATTTGACTAAAAATACACACTAGTGTACCACTCAAACGTTTTAGAACACTCCAATCTTTCCAGTTTTTAATGAAATGTAAGCAGTTGAAGCCCAGTGATTAACAAGAAATTATGCAGAGGTAAGCAATAAACTGCTTGAGGTAGAAAAATAAAAGCTTGGAAAAATGGAAAACAATGTACATTTCAGTTATATAGAAATGCATTTTTCAGGGAATGGGTTAACAACTTACAGCTGTTCTGCATCAGTGGATAATTCATACAGGTGTCCAAACGGTTATTGATTACCTTTTGTCCGTATAAAAGAAATTTTGGAGCACACTGTGTTACTACACCCTCTTAAGCATTATTCTTGACAGTATTGTACTGCAGGAAGTAATACATTGCTATCATAATGGTGAGACAAAGACAATTAAATTCTTCTCCTTTCTTTTTCTAGATAAATGTAAAGAAAGCCTATGTGTCAGTGAATACAGTTTCATTCACTATTAAAAGGCAGAAGAAGAAGTTTCTGAGAGTCAACAGCTTGCCTGATAGGCAGCTCACAAGACGACAGCTTTGGGCACAACTTGATTAGACTGGTTGAAGTAAGCAAGTCTTACTTTCAACTGTGAAGAGCAGACTTTAGTTCATCACATAGGATATTTGTAAGCTGCAGAGTATACGAAGAAAATGGTTCTTTAGTGTGTGACACCAACTTTCAAACATGGATGAGAGCTGATCTGGGACTCTTGTTCTGCTATTTTCACAGAGTAGTGGCAGCCTGAACCAAAATGGCAAACCAATGCATTTTGTATTCTATGTAATACTCTCTGGGTTATGTCTAGTTGGTCAGGGGTTCATTCTACAGTGATATAATGACCCAAAACATACATCTAGGCTATGTAAGAACTACCTTAGACGAAAAGAACAAGATGACAGGCTTCAAATCATGGATTGACCATCGCAGTGCCCAGAGTTAAACCTCATTGAGCTGGTTTGGGATGAACAGGGCAGGAAAATGAAAGCAAAGTAACTTACAATTATAAATATTTGTGGGAACTAGTGCAACATTGCTGGGAAGAACTTAAGAAGAACTTTCCAAACAATATTTGATTTCCATTGTCGAAAAAATGCCCAGAGTTTGTTTTGGCTGTTGTCTGCAAATTATGTCTGTTATTGATGAATCCATTATGTATTTTACAATATTTTATTTTGTCCATGCTTAAATTTCAGAGTACATTAAGACATTCAACTGTCTGAATTTCAATAAAAAATAGAAAAACCTTGACTGGTAGTGTATTTATTTTTCAATAAGCATTTCATAATTTCTTTTAAATAATAATAGGAGACAATGAAGTTATAAAGTTTAGTAATTCATATGTATTACATTTTGTTCTTTTTACATCTATTCCAAGAATCGTGACCTTCGCGAATTATACGTAGTTCATAGGTTAGACATTCACCAATTTGGTTGGTTGAACTCACAGCCATTACGCATGGTCCGTTCAACCAATAGCTCTATAAAGCGCATTGACACAAACCCATGATAATTAGGTTGTACGTCACTGAGACATCAGTATTTAATTTCTGTTGGCAACACTGCATGGTCAGGTATTCTATTCGAGACTTCAGGAATTAAGAACGGAGTTATTTCGCCTTCATTATGCCTCCGTTTGAGAGATCACAGAACCCGATTCCATTTAAGCAGCGAAAAAGCTTAGGTGCTTAATCTCTAAATTTGATTTGAATGTGTTCGGCTGTGATATGTTTCTTAATATTCTTACATTCTTAATTCCACACAGCAACGAGAAAGCAGGAAGTAGCGGGAATCCGATCAAAGTTTCCAACTAAAATACCGGTAAGTTCGTTTTTAAGAACCGTTGTTGTAGTTTGCAGTTTTATTTATTGTGCAACATCAAATTTACCGTTTCGCCCCCATAGGTTATAATTGAAAGGTATCAACGAGAGAAGTACTTGCCACCTCTTGATAAAACAAAATTCCTCGTCCCTCAAGAACTTTCCATGACTCAGTTTGTCACTATTATAAGGTGAGTCTCAAATTTGCGTCAGTGAATGAAAATAAATCAATTTACAGAACATTAGCGTTAAATTGGATTGAGAGAACGTTGTACTTGTTTGGTTAGTCATCTGATTGGAGCCATCCTCCTCGTGAAATGCACGTTTTAAAAAGAAATGCTTGTGCTACACTCTAAAACAATCGTTTAATTTTGTTACATATAGTCAGATTTCTTAATTATGTATTTGGTGTTTATCTTTATTTGCTCTGCGCATGTAACCGCATCAGTAGCGCATATGTCCCATGGGGAAGAACTTCAACGTAAAACTTTTCTGATATTCAGGGACGCCTTGTTATCAAATGAGTAACATTTTCGTTGTGGCAGAACGTTATCTTTATCATGCACACATCAGAGCCTGGTTTCAGATTTCGCATGAATGCCGATTCATAGATAACGGACAGTATCCTATATTTACTGGGATTTAAGCCGCCCCGGCGTTTTTTCTAAATGCAAACTAATCGCCTACGAAGCTTTTATGGAACTAAAATGAACGTTTCTGATTCATGTTCATGCATCTTATGTAGGCCTAGTTGTGTATTTTCCAAAGTTGCCTGCCCCACGTTCGAGCGCTACTTTAGGAAGATTGAAATCTTGCCCTTGTTGGCCACCTGGTCAGAACTAAGTAGTACTATGGGCTACGCGGTTCATTGTTCAGCTGTCTAAGACCTTCATATGGCGGATGTCTTGAGCGCTATGTACATACACATGTAGTGTAACTATTGCAAAGCATTTAAACATTAAGTAGTGAATAAAACGTGTGCATGGAACTGTCAGGGGCGCGAGTAGTGTCACGCCTTTTGCTTGTCTTGCTAATGGCTTCAATGTTTCTTTTCAGAAATCGAATGTCTCTGATGCAGAGTCAGGCGTTTTACCTGCTAATTGATAACAGTGGCCTTGCCAGCATGTCACTTACCATGGCGGAAGTCTACAAGGACCATAAAGATGACGATGGGTTTCTCTACATGACATACGCTTCTCAGGAAATGTTCGGGTATTGTGTTGAAAATCAGATCTCGTAGCCGATGCTGGAAATGTTGATGCCTCAGCTTTTGGCAGGGCCATGGACTGAATTGTGTAGCTCTAAAATAAGACCTGGGGATTTTTAATAACTCTTAAAGTGTTTGTATATTGTTTTAAGGTAATAAATGTTTCGAACTTCATGCCCTGAATTTGTTGATTTCATACGTTCTACTTAAATCACTCAAATTCCACTTGTATACCGTTTTATGTCTCCATTTTAATGGGAGATGTAAAGTTGGTCGAGCCAGTTATTAGTATCTTGGGCATGCCTATTGCGATATCAACAATCCAGGTTGTGACTGGTCTAATTCTTGTAGCTGGTTCCATGTGCTTTAATTATTTGGCCTGTTTGAATGGCTAAATAAAGCCTTTTTTACCTCACTTTAATGTTAGTTTAACCGCCAACCAATCTTAGAGTTTCTCAAAATGGCAGTATTTAGTTACTCTAGCTGCAAAACATTCTGTGGGTCTCTTGATCACTATTGTTTAAATTGTCCTCAATATATTTTTAAACAATTTTAAATTAGTTAAGGTGAGAAACAATGATTTATCAAACTGTCCCACAAGTTTTACCTAGCCTAAGAAATCCTTGATAAATAAGGGAGACTGGGAGGTTTCTAACACTTGGTTAGTTAACATTGTGTTTAACAAATTGGAAAAGGGACTACGGTAGACTCCCATCAATAGCGTTAGCTCCCATTTCCTTTTTGAGCTCTTGAAGTGGAATGTCTTTGTTAGCCACACTGAATTTTGCAACCAATTGTGACAACTTTTTGACATGTTACGATGGTAAACAAGTATAATTACAAGCGTTATGTAAATGTCATGTGCTGTTATTGATAAGTACATGCAAAGAGTCAATATTGGCAATGTTGACTCTTCAAGACCTCTGCAATTATCCCTGGCTTGCTGTTAATTTCTAGGCCACATCCTGACAGATGGCAGCCAATTCTTGCATAATCAATGCTTTATCAGAATTTGCTTTTCTTTTTTGGACAAACATTTCTCCTAATGCCCAAAAGTGGATTACATTTTAGAAGACTGTCCTGGTACATGCTGATCTTTCTTGGGGGCCCTGAAGCTGCCTTCACAACAATTGAACCTCTCTCCTTGAAGTTTTTGATGATCAGATAAATGGTAGATCTAGGTGCAATCTTACTAGCAGCAATATCCTTGCCTGTGAAGCCCTTTTTGTGCTGAGCAATCATGCTTGTGTTTCCTTGCAGGAAACAGTGGAAGAACAATGATTTGTTCTTCCAGTCCGTTATTCTAAGTCAATCGGCATGACGGTGATCTCCAGCCTTGTCCTTGTCAACACTCACCTTTGTTAACGAGAGGATGACTGACATGATGTCCGCTGGTCCTTTTGTGGCACGGCTGAAATGCAGTGAAAAATGCTTTTCATGGTTAAATTCATCTGATCACTCTTCATGATATTCTGGAGTATATGCAAATTGCCATCATGAAAACTGAGGCAGTAGACTTTGAAATGATAATGACAAAGGGTTAATATTTGTGTCATTCTCAAAACGTTTGGCCATGGCTGTAGTGCAGATCTTATTTTGACAAATTTTCTAATTATTACATCCATCCCCAGCTAGTGTTACAACTCTTCCTAGTTTGGGTGGGTTGTAACAATGGAACTCTTTGCATTTGATAGTTTTGAGATTGTGTAGGCGATGTCCAAGTGAGTTATATTTGTAGAAGTTTGAGATACCTTACACAAACTTGCACCAAAAATCTAAGTAAACAATTGAAAACAGGCTGTTCCAACTTCAACAGCAACTCAATGTTAATTTGGGTTTCTCTGGCATAAGCTCTAGGTGCTAGGCTGTGTGCACACATCCCATTAGAGGAAGTCAGCCTTCATGCCACCCTTTTGGATTTTTTTTTTGTTTGGTCAGAAACATGAACACCAGCAGCACGATGGGGGTTATTTTGCAATGCTCTGGCAGTGCGCCTCCCGTTTCTCCTTGCACATAGAGGCAGATACCATTCGTGCTGCGTTGATGCCCTGCTACAGACCAGTCCAGCTCTCCTCGTGTAACGGCCTGTCCGCGAGTGTCTCCTCATTGCTCTAGGGACTATTGAGAGACACATCAAACCTTCTTGTGACAGCACGCATGGCTGTGACATCCTTGTGGAGCTGGACCATCTGTGCAACCTGAATCAGCTGACCCCTTTCCCATCACACACACCCTGACAGTGATAGGACTTGTTTTTTTGTTATTCAGCGGTACCTGGTGCCACTGGCACACCTGTTGGAGTGCGGCTGCTAGTACTGAACACTAACCCAGTATGCTGATGAGGATGCCGCAGCACCAGACCCAGGTCAAACCCTAGCAGAAGTATGTGACCTTGAATTGAATTTGATTTGTGAGCGTACTAAAAGCACGAGCAAAGTAGCTGAAGTGGAAGTCAATAATAGGGAGGCTGAGTAAATTAGAAAACAACAATATTGGGCTACATATATATATAAGATAACTAACAAGGTGCTCTCCATTCAGTTAATTTAGCCAGCCTATGCAGCAGCTAAACACAGTAATTTCAAGTGTTTGAATACATGGCATACCAAGGTTTTAGGAAATGTCAGTTCTTGTACCCTCCACACGTGCTGTGAAGCTGTATTAATGAGGCAAGGCCATCATCAGAAATGGTATAAATAAAATTAGGAGGGTTTAAATATACGCACAAATTCAACTGCTTAGTGTGTTTTGTTTGGTGATACCTAGATTCAATTGAGCTGATGAATTTCAAAGGGACCTGTAGAACCTTTGCTGACAACACTGACCTGTGGAGAGGAACTACAGACTGTGCAACACGGTGACGATATCTGTTTTGGCTACCTTACAGGTTTATACAACTGCTGACAAACATTTTCTGAATGTGTACTACATTTTCTCTAAAATATAAACATACTTCTTGAATCTCGAGACATATTAACCAAACCACAGAATCTTACACAAAATTGATTACTATACTCAAGCCCATATTATCTGGCATATGAATGAAAATGTCCCTCAAAGTCACAAAATCATCAAACCTAATGACACTGCAGAATACCAATTGCACACTGGTAATTGAAAACACTATTATAAAAATATTTAATATTTTAAATAGCAGTAATCGCGTGTTTCAGAATTCCCTATCTGAATTTTGTGTTTTGCATGTTATTATAGACTTCAAAGTCTAGCGAGTATGATTAAGTGTTTTGCAAATACACAAATAACATTTGTTCATTTCACGGTGCTTTAGAACTGTTATTCACCAACAATTGGAATTCAGCCCAAGAAGTTAAGGGGAAAGGTGTTTTTAGACTGGTATATTGTTCTTCGAGTTTTTTTTCTGTGTCCGCATCCTGCATCTGATCAGCGCCAGAGATTTTTACTAACCTTTCGCAATATATTTTCTGACTGTGGCCTTACCTTGAAAAATGCAATTGAATTATTCTTACAGTATACAATTCTTGGGACTCAGACATCATTCATGGTCTATCATCGTGAACTGGTGTGTCTCAATTCTACATATAGAAGAAAGTGTATTATATAGAATATGAATACAGGGATCAAGTTCGCATAATGTTTCTGTAGTAATCGGTCATGTATAAAGATTTTAACATACGGGGGAAAAAAGACGGTCAGCGCAGTGCTCTCATTAATTTATAGAAAGTCACCCTTTTTTCTGAAAATGTATGCAACAGGGAAAAGGGTCAGGTTTGGCAATACTCTTCTCAGGATCCCTCATTGTCATACTGTGTATAAAACTCTCCTTAGAAATAGATTTTCTTCCTCTCTATCATCCACCTGCTCACTTCATTCCTTTACCTTTCTCTCTCTGATGGTGTCATCCATCGGTTCAACACAAGTGAGTTTACCTTTAGCCCTTTTTATTCATGCCCACATCCTAACTGCTTGTTGAGTATTTATGGCTGTTGAGTGCTAGAATTGCAGAATTCATATATTGAACGGCAATGTTGATAATTTAGCTTTACAAAGAGAAATGTGTGTTGTTTTGCAAAAAAAATTTAACGGAACCGTAGACGGTCTTTCTTCTGGAACTTTTTTTTGGAACACATTTTTGTGTATATTCTTCATAGTACCATTTTCAATGTGTTAGTGATTGGAAAAAAACTGCGATTGTTTTGCCTTATTGCCTATAGATTAGTAAACTGACTTGGGCATCTAACTTTAAGGCCTGATGCATCAGAATTACTTTTTGATAGTTATGTCCAACTAAATCATCCATTTAAATTACTTCAACTTTTTATGCAAAAGCAGTTGTGACTTGCCGGTTTAGCTTTACAGCTGATTATTAGAATCAGGTGTGCTAGGTTGAGGTTAAAGAGAATCTACGTGACAGTTGCCATACAGGAACAGGGTTGGGTAGCCTGGGGTTAAAACAAGGAAGACCAGAGGAGAGGTTTGGTAAACATGAAAAACATGCAGATGCCTATCAAACCTTCTCATACCTCCTTAAATAGATCAATAAACACACAAAGCGACTACCAAGAAATGCCTAGCTAAAACATCACTTCTTTGACCAATCAAAACTTTGACGTCACCTTGTAATAATGATTTAAGATTAAACATGGTTGAAAAAATTATTCTGGAGTAGTGATAAAGATCGGTGGCATTGAGGCAAAAAATCCTGGTTAAAAACAACATTCCAAAGCTGGAAAGGTAGGACAAGATAGGTATTATTAAAAGGTTTTGCTTCAAGACAATTTTAGCCCTTATTTTACCATACAAGTTGATTTAGAACACATTTACGACAATTAAATAGGAATGCAAATGTTTATGTACCGCATTAATTTGATAATATGAATACAGGTACTAGTTTCTTATGCCATAGTCTTCACGTAATGAAGAGTCACATGTACAATGTTTAAAATGTTGTGCTTGTTTAGCATTTTAACCTTCTACTATTAGCTTGTGTAGATTTATTCCAGAGAATTAAGGCTTTCATTTAAAATACATATTTCCAAAGTGGTCTTACAAAGATAGCAGTGACGATGAGAATCTTTTTGTAATATAAAACTATTTAGCAGATACCACATTAAAGGTTCTTATAAATTGTTGATTATTTGTTGCAATAAATAAGTTACTAGTTTGGAAGTGTGACGCTTTTGTCTTGTGATACACAAACATCTCCAGGAAGACTCTTATTAGACCTATCAATTACCACAGGGGGGAGCCCAAGATCCATTACAGTAAATAAGGTGAGGTAGTAGTGTAGCCTGGTGGCTTTTCAATTTAGGATGAATTTCGCTAGTCAACGGTTGATATGTAAATTTCACATTCAACCCAACTCCCCAAAAATGTTGGTTGGGGGTAGCTATATTTGGCGCTAGAGTCATGATTAAGGTTAATGGCTTTGGCCAGAGATGGACATTTTTTTATTTCCTTGTACTAGCTCAGGAATTTGATTTAGAATTATTCTGGGTACTGGGCAGATGCTTCAAATGCATGGTCACCTGCCACCCTTTAACCTCATCCTTCCTGATGACCTGTTCAATTGGGTGGAACCTAATTGGATCCTGCCTGATGACCTAGTTGGGGTCGTGTCAAACTGTATCATTGGAAAGAAGGAAAACAACATTAAAATGCTGAACACCTTCAATGTCTTTGACTTCACACGCTAACTTTCCGTACAGTTGAACTGTTGGTAATGTGATGGTTACATGCAATGTCATACAGCACGAGCGTATCAGAACTTTTGTCTCCAAGATGTGTAATACATTTCCTTAAAGGGTACAGTTGTTGTCCCTTCACATTTGATTCAGACTACGTTATGGTAATGCATTCCCCTTCAAAGACTTTGTGGACAACTCTTTCCTGCTTTGCATTGTTGCAGTACAGCACATTGGCTGGGCAGCGTAACATTAATGGTCCATTATTCTTCATGGGATTACACAAATGTATTATGCAGAAATGCTATCGACCATATCATTCAGAAAGCTTTTCTTTGCAACATAAACCGTTTTAAATTGTTGCCACGGATGCCAATGAGTGCTGAGGGGCCAGTGATTAAGAAAAGAGACTCCAAAATCATTCAGGAGATCGTCAAAGATGTGTTGGTAGATAGCCAAGTAGTCAAAACGGTTTGGCCGGTGAACTAAAGGTTTCTTGTTCTTTGACAAGGTAGAGAGTGTGATGACTGAAGAAAACAGAGGGGAGTGGAGGCAAAAAGGGAAGGTGGAGGCAGGATGGGGAGAGAGGGATGCTGGAGGATAGGAGGAGGGATTCAGCAAAGGAGAGAGGGGGGCAGAATGAAATCGGGGGGAGCAGAGAGTGAAAAAGCCAAGGAGGATTATTTGACTCTCTGCAGGCAAAACCATCCAATCCCCGTGGAAGATTCCAGTAGGGCTTTTGTTAACGTGATTAAAGTACACTGGTTCAGTAGGAAATTAGAAAACAAGCAAACACGCACTGTTCATTACTTGCCCCTTTTACAATGAAAGCCTTTTTATCGGTGACTGGGGAAGCCGGAATCTTCTTTTCCGCTTTAGGGAGGAGGTAGACACTTAGACCTCTTTGTATAATGGCATAAAGATCCCTGCTTAATGTGGCATCAATATCAGAAACCTTACGGGAGCCTACACTTAAAATTAATGAGGCCTGCTGTTCCACAGAAAAGCTCTAATATTTCAAACTAACTTTAAAGATTCTCATTTATCATTTGCCTGGCTCTTTGTTTTAGACAATGTTTAAATGTTTTCAAGGTAGGAAACGTTTCTTGTGTAATTAGCGAGCATACAACTACAAAGGTCTACCTTACTTTGAGCAAAGTCACTGCTTCATTATTTATTTTCACGAACATACACTGGTACACACATTACTAAATACTAGCTTAGGTTATTAGATGTATTTAGTGTCCTTCAGACAAGTTATATACTTACATCCCCATCCTGGGAAAACTATGATTTGCCCACCCCCCCAAGTCACAATTATAACAGTCACCCGTCTTAAATGTTGCTGCATTGAAATACAGGTCACACTTTGTTAGCTACGGTTAGCTGATGTTTGCTAGCGAGCTACATTAACATCGACCAGTGGTTGCAGCTGTTTGAATTTGAGTCAATGGGAGAAAATTGCAATGCAATATAAGTAGTGTTCCTTAGCTGGCAAGGTGACTGTGTCCATGCCTACCGTCTGAAAGGCGTAGTGTCCTCCTTTAGGAATAGCCTTGAGAGAATTTCATGTAATTGTTTCTTTCAAAGTTTATATCAGATTTACACCCCTGGTTATATTGCTGTTTTAACAGTAGATGACTGTCATGCCTTGTAGCAGACCGGTCACAGAGAAAGGTCTGACAGGTTACAGACATCCTGCTGGCTCCTGTCTGCCAGTATGCAGAGGTGTGTGTTTAACTGTCACAACTGCCAGCAAACCCAGAAGCCGCTGACACACACAAACACACCACATTGTAATTAACAAGCTGTCATAGCAACAAAAAAGACCTTTCAGCTTGTCAAGGACTGAGAAGTCATGCAAACTTTAGGATTAGCACTCCATACTTTACCTCATTTTGCTCTTGTTGTGCGAACTGTAGTTGTGAAGTGTCATGTACTAGAACCTTTAGAATAGGGTGTAGACCTCATTCAGATAATGAACTTTAGATAACATAGCTAACACTGTACAATTCAGTGGAAACTGTCATGGGCAGGATCTTTTTTATTTCCCAACTACCGATTTACATATACTTGGTAGGCATAAGAAATATGGTGATTGCTAGAGGCATGTATACACTGATTGAATGTTTTGCATTCATTTACTCCAGGTATTTTTTGTTATAAAGGAGAATTGTGTAATAGAATTTCTGAAGTCGAGTCCTGATGTATCTCATTTTCAATGGTTTCACAGTTGAACAGTTCAGTTCTTTGTAGTTATTTTCCCAGTTTGCCATGATTTGTCTTACCCAAATTGATGACATAATAAATCAAATGATTTAAAACATGTTGACCCTTCACAACATTATTCATAGACATGGACTATTACTATGAGTAATAGTGCAGTCCTATTGGCCAGAACTCTAAGGGCACTTATCCTGTATATAAGCAACTGGATATAGTCTGACACTACTGTGTGGCACCAATCCAAACTTCATAATGTCTGGAGTGCTTGCTAGATCTGAGATTCTCTCCCAGGAACAGTCCAGCCAAAGCATGACAACGTAAGGAAATATGTCCCAAGGCAGGATAGAAATCCATTACTGTACCATGATACCATGACAGGTCTGGTCCAAAATGGCGGCCTTATATAGCATAGTGCAATACTGTATACAAGGGAAAATGCTGCTATATAACTAAGTTATTCAACCTCTCACACTCACACACACACACAGAGAGCACTGACATACTTTTCCCAGAATGCTATTGAATGTTGTGGGAGTAAGAGAGAGAGGGATGAAAAGGAATTGGGAGTTAAAGAGAAGAGAGGGAACAAGGTTAGTTGATATGAAGAAAGAGGGATGATGAAGTAATAATACAAATTAAAAAAAGCTTTCAAACCCATGTTACAGCAGTATAGCAACTCTTTTGTTTATTAATTCTTTCACAGAGCATGATACATTTTTCATAAAACTAAAGAACTTGATTGTACCTACTACAAAATAACAGAAGGAGTCTTGGCAATCGTCACGAGCAAACAGTTTGTGGCCTCCAGGTTGCAGGCCTGTCTAAAACAACTAACACTGTGCTGCTCATATATATATATATATATATATACATATACATATGTACATGTATGTACAGTTGCACTCAAATGTTTGCATACCCTGGCAGAAATTGTGACTGATCATGCAAAAAGTTAAGGATATGAAGCCATGTATTATCACATAGTTGTTTGGCTCCTTTTTAAATCATATGATAACAGAAATCACCCAAAAATGTCCCTGATCAAAAGTTTACATACTCTTGAAGTTTACATACCCTTAAATGGTTGGCTTTGTTACAGACAATTAGTGTCTGTGTATAGTCAATGAGTTTGTTAGCTCTCACGTGGGCACTGAGCAGGCTAGATACTGAACCATGGGGAGCAGAAAAGAGCTGCCAATAGACCTTTGTAACAAGGTAATGGAAGTTTATAAAGATGGGAAAGGATATATAAAGATATCCAAAGCCTTAAAGATGCAGTCAGTGCGGTTCAATCACCTAATAAGAAGTGGAGATTTTTGAGGATCTCTTGATATTATTATTATGCAAGGTAGTTGTTGATTCATGGTAACTATGACAACCAGTACTTCAACATATTATGTTGGTGGGTGGAAGTAATGAGTCCAAGGCTGGAAAATATATTAAATAAATATCTGAAAACATATATAGTTAACTGTTGACACAAAAAAAATACTTTGATATTAATACATAATGATAACAAAATGCATAAAAATTTTTACATTATATGTACAAAAGTATTGGGCCCCACCTTCATCATTGAATTCAGGTGTTTCATTCAGTCTTATTGCCACAGGTGTAGAAATGCAAGCACCTAGCCATGCAATCTGCATTTACAAACATTTGTGAAAGAATGGGTCGTTCTAAAGAGCTCACTGAATTTGACACTGGTTTACACCTGTAGATTGTTGGTTTGTGTACCTATAACACCATATAAATGAAACAAGAACAGACCATCAACAATGATGCTTTCAACAACAAAGTTTTTGCAGTTTTTCAACACATGCCATTTACCTTTGTTTTGTGGAAATAAAAATAACCCAAGCAGGGGGGTTGGGAAGTGAATGCATTTTTCCGCAGGCAAAGGTTTATAGCAGGGGTGTCCAAACTTTTTTGTTGTCCTATGAAGAGCCAAAAATCCAACGTTACATTATACCAGACTGTATTTGTGATGCGGTGTGAAGGCGGAACAAAGCGCAGGAGTGTGTAAACAAGGTATTTATTACCAGTCCAAAATAAAGCACGAAACAAACGTCATGTACGTTGAATAGATCGAAAACGGAAATACGAATATCAACTACAGAGAACACGATCACGAGTAACAATAACCAACACTGAACAGGACGCACACAGGCAAATATATACAGAGACAAACAAGCAACAGGTGTGCGCAATAAGGAGGTGCGTTCGTGAAGACATGGGACATCACAAACAATCAACACAAAAAGGAGGGGAC
>JACXGK010003460.1:0-44988 GCA_016801125.1 Novumbra hubbsi | reverse complement strand
TTCACCGCAGCCAGTAGCCTACCAGTTCTAGTTATCCTCCTACTACACCCTGGACGTTACTGGAACATTTGTTACCGGGATACACTTCATGCCCTCTCGTTTCTCACAACGAACGTAGAGTGCATTCCCCGCTGTATCAGTGCCGCAAGTCGCGCAATTGGAACCACCTTTTACTCTCTGTGAACACACACCCTTACACGTAGCTAACTCGTCTGACAGAAACTATAATGTGAATAAACTAATAGTGATTACTATTTACAATAGTACCTTAACAGTGTTCATTAATGGAGAAAAGAAGAGAAAAAAGTACTGAAAGTTGGAAGGAATCTGATTCTGGCTAAAGGTGTTCGCAGGCTTGTAAATGTTTCTGTGTCACCCAAATATAAGACTAATGAGGCCAGGTTTCAAGACGCTTTGGGTCTGTTTACTGTATGCATGTAAAAGGGAGTGTGTCATTAGAGGAGTTTCAAAGAACAAGATGGGTCTCTTTCATTCTCTTCTGGAAGACTACCGGAAAGATGAGTGAGCCACCAGTTTTGTTTATAACATATTTTATATGAATTTGTGTGACACCAAGAGTACATTGAATGATAGCAATTAGAACAAACATAGCTGCGTACACAGGTGGCAATTAACTTCGAATTTGGTTGTCCTAATTAGTACGCCCTTCACAAAGGTAATTTACTTACATCAGGTTTCCAATGTATGCTAGAGTCATAATGCACACTTGTCACCCAAAAACATTTTATATAAAAACAAAATGAAAAAATAATTACCTCAGAAACCATTTTCTTGTATAAACAGAGGAAGCCACCTGCCAGTCATGTCACCCTTGACACTCAATCATTCAGGGATATTGTTTAACGATATAGCTAGTGGGCATTTCTCCTCCATAATGCTATTTCAAAAGGACACAACCCCACCAATGAGCACAGTACCATGCTGGATGTTTGGGTAATTTTAAATATGAAAGTGAGCCATTCGATACTGACATTGACAAGCTACCCCTCAATCTTGTGTTCACTGAGAAGCCGGGAATCTGAGGACCTTGTCCACTGTCATTCTACCAGGTCCCTGAAAAAATGCCAGCTAGACCAATAGTAGCTAAAGTACAGCAGGTCAACAGTAGCCATTTCACCCCAGCTCACTCTGCGGTTGGCTTTCATGACTCACTGTCTGAAGTGCAAAGCAGTGCTTCAAGTTATTTCGGATTAGGTGGAGCTAGTGTTAGACACAACCAATCACGGTGCCTTGGAGCTACAGTGGAGTTCTAGACAGGATTGCTAAATTGGTGAAAATGTCATGAACAAAAAGTATACTTTCTGGGTGACAGTCCTTTTCATGAAAAGAGTGCAGAACTCCATAAATGAATACTGTAGAACAGTCGCACTATGTTTGCAACTGCCTTTTTGACACTCTCTTGTCCCCTAAGAATCCAGCCCAATATTCCAGCCACAGGGAAAGGACGACAGCGCAATGGGAGAAAGAAAACACAAACCGGACCGGAGCTTGACTAAAACTGAACAATGCCGGGTTGTCAGTGGTTAAGATGAATATGAGAAACAGCTGCGGAATGTGTTCGGGGAAAAAGTTTTCATCGGACGCCTCCGTCCACGCCGCTCACATAGTTCACTATTAATAGATTACCGTACAACATGTTCGAAGAGTGGACATAGAAATCACTTAACGTTTGTTCATTAAGTTAAAATGTCATCCACCTACACACAACCGTACCTGCTGGGCAGGCTGCTAACAAAGCCCCACACCCAAGATCGGTCCCCTCGGGTCAATCCTTTTGTGTTGAAAATGCACAGCCTTTTATGTCTGTGGTTAAAGGAAAAAGATAATTGTTTCTCAACGCATGCAAAATGAATACACGGGCCAACGGTCAACCTGAAAGCACATAACCATAGATTTACTAGCCCCCCGAGCCAATGCCTCACTTTTGCCTTGTCTTCCTGGTAGTGCTACGCTGTGTAAGCACACACCGTAATGTTGAAGTCTTCATTTATGCATCACCGCAATGCTGTTTTAAAAACACACGTTTTTGTGGATTTTCATTGTGTTACCGTTTGTAATGGTTTTCTTCAGATGTAATATAGTGTTATTTACTTCAGATGTTTTATGGCATTGTTTACTGCACATATATATTTTTTTTTTGCTCAGATTGCTTTTTATCATTGCTCAGATCAGTGGCTTTAAGCTATTTTCTCTGGTGTCCTAAGACTTTTGCACAGTAGCTTAGCTACATCAAAACATTTTATTACATTTAACTGTTGTAGACATTTAAACAAACCGCAAAGAAATCAACCAGCGAGACCAACTCGTACAGTGGGGAGAACAAGTATTTGATACACTGCCGATCAGAAAATCACATTGTTTGATTTTTAAGTAATTAATTAGCATTTTATTGCATGACATAAATATTTGATACATCAGACAAGCAGAACTTAATATTTGGTACTTGGAACAGAAACCTTTGTTTGCAATTACAGAGATAATACGTTCCCTGTAGTTTTTGACCAAGTTTGCAAACACTGCAGCAGGGATTTTGGCCCACTCCTCCATACATACCTTCTCCAGATCCTTCAGGTTTCGGGGCTGTCGCTGGGCAATACGTACTTTCAGCTCCTTCCAAAGATGTTCTATTAGGTTTAGGTCTGGAGACTGGCTGGGCCACTCCAGGACCTTGAGATGCTTCTTATGAAGCTACTCCATAGTTGCCATGGCTGTGTGTTTCAGGTCTTTGTCATGCTGGAAGATCCAGCCACAACCCATCTTCAATGCTCTTACTGAAGGAAGGAGGTTGTTGGCCAAGATCTAGCCATACATGGCCCCATCCATCAGCCCTTCAATGCGGTGCAGTCATCCTGCCCCCTTTGCAGAAAAGCATCCCCAAAGAATGATGTTTCCACCTCCATGCTTCACGGTTGGGATGGTGTTCTTGGGGTTGTACTCATCCTTCTTCTTCCTCCAAACACGGCAAGTGGAGTTTAGACCAAAAAGCTCTATTTTGGTCTCATCAGACCACATGACCTTCTCCCATTCCTCCTCTGGATCATCCAGATGGTCATTGGCAAGCTTCAGAGACTGGCCTGGACATGCGCTGGCTTGAGCAGGGGGACTTGCTTGCGCTGCAGGATTTTAATCCATGACGGCGTAGTGTGTTACTAATGGTTTTCTATGAGACTGTGGTCCCAGCTCTCTTCAGGTCATTGACCAGGTCCTGCCGTGTAGTTCTGGGCTGATCCCTCACCTTCCTCATGATCATTGACGCCCCACAAGGTGAGATCTTGCATGGAGCCCCAGACCGAGGATGATTGACCGTCATCTTGAACTTCTTCCATTTTCTAATAATTGCGCCAACAGTTGTTGCCTTCTCACCAAGCTGCTTGCTTATTGTCCTGTAGCCCATCCCTGCCTTCTGCAGGTCTACAATTTTATCCCTGATGTCCTTACACAGCTTTCTGGTCTTGGCCATTGTGGAGAGGTTGGAGTCTGTTTGATTGAGTGTGTGGACAGGTGTCTTTTCTACAGGTAACAAGTTCAAACAGGTGCAGTTAATACAGGTAATGAATGGAGAACAGGAGGGCTTCTTAAAGAACACCTAACAGGTCTGTGAGAGCCGGAATTCTTACTGGTTGGTAGGTGATCAAATACTTATGTCATGCAATAAAATGTAAATGATTTACTCATAAATCATACAATGTGATTATCTGGATTTTTGTTTTAGATTCCATCTCTCACAGTTAAAATGTACCTATGATAAAGATTACAGACCTCTACAAGGTTTGTAAGTAGGAAAACCTGCAAAATCAGCAGTGTATCAAATACTAGTTCTCCCCACTGTAACTGAACTGGGGTCTTGGAGCGTAGGATAACATATTGCTAAAAGCTATGGATCATGAGAAAGTTGTAAATTACTGAATGGCTAAAACTCCAACGGATTAAATTCGGTGTAGGCACTATAAGAATGGTAAAGCTGCCGTGTTGGGTGGCCGCTTTTGTAAAATTGGACCGGCACTTAAGACGGCAATCCAAACAGCATCCGGTTTCACTGGAGACTCCCCTGAGATAAAGTGGCTATGGCTTAGGGTGTTAAAAAGTCATAACTAGACTGCAGCCCAGAGTGTGCTGCTGCTAGTGTTGCAGCAACCAGCTGTGGTCGGGCCATTCAGGGTCTCACATGTACTTCCCACTACACCTTAGTTAATACGAAAGGCTATGTATGATTACGAGATCCAATCACACATTATCTGCTTCTGCTCACCACTGCTGCTGGTTATAAGCTAGTAACTGTTAGGCTTGTCTCGTTACCCAAGAACACCGTACCCTTCTTCTGTTAGGTCTGTTTCCCTTCCAGCAGGGGGATTGGTGAATCCTACTGTGCACACTGCCTGTATGTTTTTATTATCTTAAGATGACTGATGCCCAGGCAGTCATCTAACCTGCTGGAGCAGAGCCTATACAATCCTCGGACTAAAGGACTATGCTTTGCCTAAAGGTTTGCTTTGCTGTCTCTTCAGCGGTATGGCTGCTGGCTAACAAACAGCAACACATTCCATGGTTAATAGGATAATACACCAGAATTATTACATGTAGTAACACACTCCATAATAGAAAAAACAACACACTGTAAAATATATTTTGCCGTCATCTGTAGAACTTAAGCTACCAAAAAGATGAAAATCTTACAATATTTACCTTACAGAATCTCTAAATAGAAATAAATAAGAAATGATATAATTGAATATATGAACATAGCTATATGTCATTGTAAGATCCAGTTGTCCCTATTTATTCAAACGGAAACAGTGTCTTGCGTTTTGAGCCTGAGGGTTCCATCTATTAACAAATATTGCAAAACATGTAAAATGAACAATGGTATTACTGTGATTATTAAATATTGATTATGGTGCTATCAAAAGCATGTACTGTACTCCTGAAAAACGTTTAATATTAATTCCAGTACGCTAGAGAGCATTGTCAAGCATCTTTTGGTGGAACAGAACTAGACAGACGTCAAAAGGTTCACCCTGTTGTCCATAACAAATCATTACAGCAATTAGCCTGCATCACAATGGCATTCCTATGATAGGCTATTAAAAAGCGGAGGAATTGGCAATGGCATCAGTTGGCTGAACACTATGACAGTATAACATTTCTGAAGGGTGCTTAATATGAAGGATGGAAATTAAGATACCATGTTATTTACGGATCTCAATTGCAATCTCATAAAATGTATTTCTAATAAACATCAAATGCTCTTTAATCAGAAAGTGTAGCTTCCTAGCAAGTTCTGATGTCTGTCAAATGTATGTGGAACATCCTCTTAATTAAGTCAGAGTGTTACATCTTCAACAGATTAATTTTGATCAAGGACCAATTTCCCTCTAGATTGAATGCCAATCAATAAGCACAAAGCGGTAGATTGCTATTGACCTGGTTTCAGTGGACGCTTCTTCCTCGAAATGAAACTTAGTCCCGAATTCAATCTAAAGTTTGTCTTGATAATAGGAGTGGATTCCTGTCTGTAAATCTCGTGTTAATGAATGGATGACTCGATGAATGACCGAACGCTCAATGCTTGCCTTGCCACTGTAAGGCTGTGGTCCCTGGCTGTGTGAAGAATACACCGGAAGACCTCCACAAATACAATTAAGATTGAAATACATTGGCCTAGTGTTTTCTTTTTTTCATTATTACGATCACATTGCTCTCGTGTTGAACATGAATAGCAAAGAGTCTGTAATGGTAATGGTGGGCATCTGGAGCTATAGACCAAGCTGAGAGCGGAACCCAGGCGGAGTGGCAGGGGGTGTTGTGCATGAGGGATTGTCGGTGATGCTGAGAGCCAGTGGCTTCAAGATGCGCCACGCCATTGGACACCGGATGCCAAGAACACGCGACTGCTCCCTGCCAACACATTCCATGTGAGATAAGAGGTTATCTCCACACAGCAGACACGCAGGTAATTTTACGTTCCTGGTGGCAGGTAAAAAGATTTCTTGTCTGCCGCAGTTCATGGAATATCAGTGAGGACAGCGAAATGTAGATTCAGTGGGGCATGTTACAAATGTACGCCTCTCTCGTTTCCTTTCTGAACTGTTACAATGCACTAGAAATGCCCACTAGAGGGACAAATGTGTCTTGTAGCCTTTCGCTGTTATGGTATATTCGTGACCTTAAGATGCCCACCCATTTACCACTGACCCACAGCTTTTAGCAGCGAAGCACTCCAGGAGTAATGCAAGGAGTAATGCATTTAATGAATCTGAACACTTTAGTGAATTAGAAGCTGGCTTCTTTTGTCCACATTCAATTGTTCCTGCAGCTGTGTGAAACAACACAATCATTTCCGGAGATGGTTGGCAATATCCACCGTCATCGTAGGAAACATGAGGACCCCAGCTGTATCACATATGGAACCTATTTGTCCAGACAGGGGTCCTAAAGCTAATCCAAAATCATGTTATCTATAGGAAGTTATGTAATGAGAACTTGGAGTAAATACAAAATAGCTTTTTAGGTTAGCCTCTATAACCCACAGGAATGCCTGAAGACAAAACACTGACCAGGAAACCTATTGTGCATTACACAAACAAGTACATTGGATTATCACCTGGGTTTAAGGTGATAAAAAGAGGGTCATGAATTACAAGTTTAGGGCAGAGGACAGTTGGAGTGATGTGGTTGGAGCTGTACTGTGCAGACTGTTTTATAGTTTGCTAAATACCACTTTTAGTTTAGTGTAATATTTATTTGTGACACTGAGCCCTAAAGTCTGTAATTTCAGAACTTGCCTGCTAAATATTTATATGATTTGGATTTGATTCTCAGTGTTCATAGGTGCTGGTATCTCGATCGAAGGTTTGTTGCCTATGCTGTGTTAAACCGTTAATTCTATTTCATTAAAACTTTGGAAGTTTCTAGAAATGCTTTATTTTTTTAAAGATTTAGCCAAAGATCAAATAATGCAATAACATAAATAGGTTTGAAAGCACCTGACAACGTGGTAAAACAAATCTTAAAGTTGCAGTCACTGGCAAGGAACAGACATAGATTAGTCATTTAAACTAGCTTCATTAATGTAGGTACAGACATTCTCCTTTGCAATATCATGAACAAATACCAAACTCAATGTCTACATGGCACTACAGGAGAGCATAATTCCTAGAGTTGAGTAGAGTGTAGAGTGTAAAAACCACTATAATTGTTTGCTGACCTACCTCACAACAACAATAATATGTACCATTGTATTTGATTTATAATAAATGTACATTGATTTGCATTCTATTCCTGTACACATACTTTTTGTTGATTACCTAACCCACCTTTAATAGCTGCAGTATATAATTGAACATTGCTCGTCAGTGTTTTCACACACATTACACAAACATATTTCAGCTAGAATGTTGATCGCGTTCCAAGGGGATTCTCAGGTCAAATACGAACATCCCATTATGTATTTTGGACCATGCGGCTTTGTGCATTCAGATCCAAATTGCATTAATATGACTGTGCCGTAGGCTCCTGCTGATATCCAACAGAAATTGACACCTACCCGAAAATGACATCTGACACAGAAGAGAGGAAACTGGGTTGACAGCACCTGCTGCTGCAGCAACGAGGCGATAAGGCGGAGGGAGAGGACGAATAGGAATCTCATCAGATTAGTGGGAAGAGAGAGCCGTCAGGTAGAACTGACATAGACTGCATTTAAATCTCAGCTGTCACTTCTCCCTCTGAGGGACAGTCTGTGAAGTTTAAGGAAGCGAGAACAGTGCAGGCAGCAGAAACAACACAGCTCTGCTTCTAGACTGTCATGCTTTCTTATCTTGTTTGCCCTTTCTGACGGATTCAGAATTCGATTTGTCATGTGACCGCTATGCAATGCGTTCTCATTAATTTTGCCATTTGCCCGAGTGGTTAATCAATATCCAATGTATGCAAATTGAATGACCCAAGGGTCCTACTTTATATTACATTAGACACATTAGATATTTTGTACTGCTTTAAAATGTCTAATGTGGCTAATGTAGTATGAAAAGTTGGACCCAGGCGTTAAAAAATGAGACATACATTTTATTCAATCATAATAAATAATAATGTATCCACTCCCATTAGCCAACGTTTATGGTTACCGTCAACCCAGACCCCCCGCCCCCCCCGTCTCCCATTGTGAACACAATTTGATTAGATTTCTTTTTATTAATCCTGAATGTTGTTAGTGTTGTGTCCATAAAGTATCATTGTCTACACACCATAAAGTTATAAAGTTACGTCGCAGCAGCTCGGTTCTATGAATAAAACAGAACCAGTGTCAAGCTGCGGTCCCATATCAACACTACCTGCTCCAGGCACATATGGAGCTCCCCTCCGGAAACCAGGCGTCAGAACCTGTCTGAACCCTGATCCTCCGTGTCTGCTCTTCAACTGTCTCCACATGATTGGTACTGCCAGGAAAAGCCATGGAACAGGCATTACAATAATTAGTTAGTCCCAAAATAATGTCCGAAATATTAAGCATCAAGGCGCTCAGTTTCTGAATTGACTAAACCTGTGACACGACATTGAGCATGTCTTGATTGCCAGCTCCAACCCACACACACACACACACAATCCTGGTTCTGTTGACTTGAGTGCCCTGTACAGTGTCTGGGATGGAAAAAGCTGTACTGCTGTCAAATTAGCAACAACTCTGTGATACCATTGTGTCAAGGGACCAACATCCCTGTGGAACGTTTCTGACACCTTATGCATCCATGTCTGTTCCGGAGGCAAAGTGGTCTGAATGAATACAAGATGGGTGACTATGGCTTTCCAAATTGCTATTTATATTGTACGGATAATTAAGACTGCCATCAAAATTTCTACCCAGCTATTTTGCAACGTCCAGTATTTGGCATGGCTGTCAATGATTGACCAAATTAAAATTGTAAAAAATAAACCATGTTTTTAGCCAATCAAACATATATTTATTGAATATTATTTACACTGGCAAAGCCTTTTAAATAAAATGAAGTTTCTGCTCATGTACTTTAAATGAGTCATCTGGAGAAGGCAAAGCCATAACTAGACATGTAAACAGAAGTGAGTTAATCAGTGTGATTTTTCCATAATTAAACAGGACTTTTTATTCCATGGTTGCAAGATCATTTAGTTTTGCGAAATATCTACTGAAATGTATTTTAGTCAGAGAATGTGTTTCTGAAATATGAATGTATGTATGTCTGTACCTCATATCAGACCATTTTATTGTTTACAGCCTACAAAACATAGTAATGTACCCAATCATACAAATTATTTTGCAGACTAACACTTTGTAAAAAAACAATTTGTCGCTTCGTGGTATGTTTAGGTGTAGCCAGTAGGGGTTGTGTTTAGGATTGGGGTAAGGTATAATAGGCATACATTTGAGGTTATTAGGTTTAGCTAAGGTATAGGGAACGTAGATTTCTAGATTAAAGTTAGATCTCAGTTCCCATCACGTATAGAAAGACAATTGAGTGTGTGCACTGTGTGTTAGGAGCGCCACTATTATGAGCGCCAATACAGTAATCCTCTCCTCCTCCTAGTCAGTTTTTATTGTCACAGGCCAGACTTATCACAGGCAAAAACACTATTTATCCTCGCTTACTTCCTCTCACGGCAATGACAAACCAACTAGTAAGAATAAGAATATCACCATTTCCAAGCTAGTATGTCTTGATAGCTAATGGCAACACAAAGTTCCATTCAGGCCCATGTTGCAGAATTAGGTATTCCCACAAGTCGAAAGCCCTATTAAATGTTTTGCTAATTCAGGAAAGGGATGGTTTTAACCTGCTAGTCACGTTTGTCAGCCAACAACAGTCAATTACGTTCTACTTTTGATAACCAGACAAGCTTTCATTGCTTGGTTCTTCCATGTTAAGACTGTCAATGGTTTCTGCGTTAACATGGCATCTCATACGTTGCCTACTCACACGGAGCGGGGGGGGGCTGTTTCCGTTCCTGTGATGATTTCTGCGGTAGAGGCACTTATCAATTGAAAGAAAACTATAGCCAGATAGAGAGCAATGAGAAATGCATGATATTATAATGGTTCTTTTTTTAATGGTAACATTGTCTGAGGAAGCCTGGCTTACCACACACATACACCGCTGGTTTCCAATAAGAAATATTTAGTTGTGTCTGCCCTTCATTGTTGCTGTGTTTTGCACCCGAATATTAAAGCTTTATTTAAATTGACTATATTTGCCATCTGGGTCCTGTTCCTGTGTGACGTGAAACCTTCTCCTAAGAGTATATGTTTACAAGGCTTACAGAAGTTGTTAAAACATGCTGATAGTGGATCTTTGAGCTCCTTCAAAACGGTTTTAGAAAGATCAAATGTTATAAATTCAGCCTTGGAATTATTCCAGATAAATAATGCTCTTTTTGCAGAGGAGGAAATAAAGTCTTTCTGTACTTGGGTTAATTGTACACCATCCTTAGACAATACAATTTCTATTCCGTTAACATTGAAAAGAAAACATAATGCTTCAAATATAAAACATGAAGGACTTAATTATAATTTTAATTATACTTTTAACACATTCTGATTGTTTTTCGTGGTATTTACATGTTTTCCATCTAACCAAATGTCATTCTTCCTAAATGCTTTATAAATGGGCTGCAACAGTGTGACATAGTGAACTTTCTGTAGTAAAATGTGACATAAAGGGTTTAAAGGGTGGCGTTGCGCTGCCGGATGGCACGTGCTATAAACGGTTATAGCACCTTGAAACACAACCTATAGATATCTAAATTGGCTTTCTTCTGGAGCCAAGTTACATGTTCCTCAATCCACTAAACACACTGCACAATATAATGTACCAGATTTTGTGTTGCTATGCCCAGCCAGGTCTTTGAAACATTGATCCACTCCCACTGAAATGTTGGCACCATTGTAACGTGTGGAAATCAAGCCCTGTAATTTAAAAACAGTAGCAACTGGTTGATGGCTAGGTTAGTCTGAGGTAGAACTGTTCCAAATTATCTTGGCTCTTACACACACACACGCACATATAAACTTTGCAGGTCGACCAATCCGTCGACAAATGCTTTGAGCATCCTACAGCAACGAGTGGATCATGAAATAAAGGTCCGAAATTATCAGACGGTTACCGACCAGTTCATTGACACTAGTGCTGTCCTGTAATACCAACACCTTGCAATACAGTTCTGTAGACTGTATTATGGAAATGCATGGAAGGTTTTGTGTATGCGTATCTTGCATTTTTGATTTTCCCTGAGGCACCCTTGAAAAGCGGGGTCAGAGACTGGGAATCATTTTTTTACACTGGTGCAATTAGGGTAAACACACATATTAAAGGTCCCTTGATTTAAAACAACTTGTTTTTATACTGTCTGTGTTTAGTGTTATTTGAGGATGCCATCTAGTCATTAAGGGCATTGCTGTCTAGGATGTTTGGCAGTGTTAATCACTTTTGGCAGGGTTAAACAAGTCCTTTCCAAACAAGGGCAGAGCATGTTGACAGAGGCAGATGATTCAAGGACGAACGCTTTTTGTTTCTCATTTAATAAATCATACAAGACCATTTCAGTGAACGCAAAACAATAACCGAACACCATTAAGAGTTAGTGCTAACATTTGTTTCTCAGTGGTCCTGGAACCTCTAAGAAGGCAAGTAAACGAAGAAAGAGAGCACTGTTTCATGCTCAATCGCAACGTCGCACACCGCTATAACCAGGAAACCTGACGGGTCACACGTCACGTGTGAGGGCACGCCAAATATAACGATGACCTCTGTCAATCTGGTCCTGATCGGGTGCCGGATCCACAACGGGTGTTGGTAGACTGAAATGAGACCTGGAAATCCTTGCTTACAATGGCTCCTACCACCCCAGGGCAATGCTGGCCAGCTGGCACGGCCCCCCCCGGGGGCTAGCCAGCCACTCGTCAGATAGTGGTCCAGTCAAGGCTTTAACCTGGACCGTGGTAGTCAGCTTGGCCTTATACGAAAGGGTGTCTTACACAGCGGCGCCACGTGGGACAACCTTTTATGTTGTTTTTGCATTTTCTAAAGCGCGGAGGAACAAGTGAGGGTCCCCAGAAAAAAAGACTAAAATAAAATAATGTCAAGGATTTCTGCTGCGCATCAATGCACTAAAGAGCGTCGCCATCATGCGACGCGGCGTCACGGCCAAGAAGAACAGGACAAATGTTTACACTAATACAAAAAGAAATGCCTTTTAGAAAAAACTTCCAGTCACGCCCGTTGGACCCAAGGAATGAACCCACCCTCCTGGCTGTACAAGGCACCACCGTGACGCGTGACAATAGACGGTGCACTTGCATAATGAAGCCCCAATTCATGACTTATTTATAAACGCTGTTGTTTTTAAGCTGTTTGGATGCCACACTTAACAAGAGGTGGCGAGTTCAAGTTAGTGTTGCTTTGTAAAACATTTAGGTAATGACGGCAATCTGACTGCATTATTAAGCATTTATAAGACCAATGTTGTCTCACGAGGAACCCGCCACTTCAGTCACCAGCAGTATGATTCCTCGTAATGAAAATATGTCCCGTGGACACATAATTACTTGCATTCACTTGCAAAAGAGTGAAAAGGCCAGTATTATGACTATAGTCAGACAATATAGTCAGCCTAAGTGAGTTTGATTTAGACAAATGAATTTCCTCCCTGGAAAAGACCTTCTTAGCCCCATGTTTAATGGCGACCGTAGTCACATCTGATATCTTCAGAACCGAGTCGGTGATGATCGTTTCTGTCACATCTCCGTGTGAGCATCGTGAGGGGCCTCACAAACAGGATAAGTGCGTGCTTGCTTGCTTCACTGTCTGTCCCGCAGTTCGTCTGAGAACCGTACAATCGCACCAATGAAAGCTATAAAGAAGACAAATGCATGAGAAAACACCCGTTCTGGTGAACTGCTGTGCTTGTATGAAACAGTTCACTGAAAATGTAGCATTGTTATTACAATCCAATGCTGTAGTGTACCATTTAATATACTGTACTGTAATCACCTGACCCGAAGTGGAAATGAGAGACGTTCCATAGTTCCTACAGTAGCTAAAGTTATGTCAGAACCATCCCTGCTTTTTTTTCCGCAGCAGCTCTTGGCAGCTTGTGTACATTCTGTCGATTTGCCCACTAAGTGAGAGTGGGGATTCGTGTGCCAAATAATTCGTAAAGGGCCATATTACTTACCTTGCTTGACAGGGGAAATCTGAAGGACTAGTATCTTCTGTTTGTGGTCCCTCTGGCCTCAGCGGTGATCTATGGACCAGAATGAACAGACCACTAAGCTTAGTGCCACTAAATCTATAATTAAGAAGTGTATAATATTGTTGGGGAATCAGCCTGTGGAGTCCTGAAGTAAAATACATCCCGCAGTAATGTGCATTCTCAGTTACCTAAGGCAATTGATACTGTAGGTACAAGGTACAATATAGCATAGATATTGTTCCTGCTTTGCTTTTATACATACAATGGTCATTATTAAGGCCATGTCAGATGCATTATGTAAATTGCAACATATTGCTACTTAAGCAAATTTGCTTTAACGTTCTCTCTTTCACGACACCAGCATTAACTGCATATTGGCAATCCAATATGTTCTATCATTCCTCACAAAGACAGGAACATTTTTTATTCTTATTCTTTTGAAAGGAAAGTACTATCATATCCATCTTTACTCTTCATCTTACATGTGAAATCCGAGATATGTTTCATCTTTCTCCACAAAGACAGAAAAATTGTTATTCTCTTCTGAAGAAAGTACTATCATATCCTTCATCTCAAAAACGCCAATATCCTCCAGCTCTTTGTAAGGTTAAGTTAAAAGGAAAATCCTCTTGAATGAGAAAATCAGGTGGGAAATTCCACGAGTACCAGCACACTGCATGATGTACCAGAGGCCAGGTGATTGCACTAACCAATCATTATCAGCAATGACAAGCTCTCAACGATTTCCGTTAAGCCCCAAAATCTTTAGTACACAATAAATGTACACATGGAGCTTTTCGCTAATTAAAAGATACATTAAAACAATGCAGGTCTTCTATGATTGAACACTAACGAGCACGCGTCATAAAAGGCCAGGTTCTTTTTTCAGCTGGGGTCCTGCTTATCTAATACCCTAACAGCCCATTGTCAGAGGTCCTGTGCTCCAAACCATCAGTATAGCTATTATACCTCTGAGGGATTAAGAAAAACACATCCCATTAAAAAGATAACGACAGATTAATGCATTTTAATGACAGGGACTCTGTGCTGGCGTGCACATTTGACATGCTAATAACCCAAACATTAGAAAAACATTTTCAAATGGAATATGAAAACGGAAACAACGCCAATGAGATACCGTAGGTGAGGCATTAATTGTCTGTTCCTTAATATTTGTCAGTGTCATTCGTCATTTCACTGTTCGTCCACAATCGCAGACGTTTCGCTTTGAACGCTGGAGAGCTGATGGAATGCCTGTGCAAATGGCCTTGGCTGTCAGAATGCGAAGATGTTCATTTCATGACTTATTTAACAGCACTTAATGGACTTACTCCACATTACGTTTTCAGCCCCTCCCACTCTACATACATTGTACTATAGGCCGACATTGGGTCCTATTACGTAGTTCCTCTGTTGGTTGGGAGTATATACATGAATCCAAACGGACCATACCAACCACATTGCACACCGCTGATACTGTGCATTACACTAAGTTGCCTATGCAGAATACATTTGGCTTTTGAAAGTACATTTCATTGTTAATATTGGGGATTGTTAATGGAACAATCGATGGATAAACCAATCTAACCACTAGTGGTAGTTTAAAAGGTGTGTTTCAAAAAGACATCTAATGATGTACATTTGCAAAATAAAGTTATGGTTTTGCTTCATTAAGTCCTTTATTTATTGAGCAACTAGCCTGAAGCTACACCTGAGTGAATGGCATATGACCTGCTGCCTAAAAAACAGTAAGAGAATGAGGATGATCTTGTCTAAATAGACCAAAGTCAAACAATCAGGCCTGAAAACAAGGTACCACTCATCAGCTGTAACTGGAGGAAAGGATGAATAGAACAAACTATAGAATGGTTATTGAGAAACCTTGATCAAGAGCAAACAGGTCTGAGCAAAGATATATTCTTTCGGAATGACAACAACACACAATACAGAGCCAGGACAATGCTACAGTGGCTGTAGAACACGTTTGTGCATTTGCTTGAGTTATCCAAGCCCAGGATTAAACCCCATTAAAATCTTAAGTGAGACCTCGAGATAGCGGTTCACCCAATTCTCCCAAATTCAAAGAAGATAATGAATAAAGAAGACAATGAATATATTCAAATATATCAATGTGGAGGAACACTGCTCTGCAGGCCTGAGATGTCTGAGGTGATTAAGTTATAGGCTTATTTTTGGCATGTCACCGATTAAATGCTTAATATATTTTTCCCGGGCTTTGGGGTCCCGTGCCTACCAAGAATCATGTTGCCGTGTGGGGGTGTAGGTGGGCACATCTTCAAAACAATTAAATAATAATATTCTGTTGGAATTATGCAAATATGGACAGTTAACAGAAATCTCTGCTCGCTCATTGTTGATCTATTCCGTAAAACTCTAAATGCTCCCCATTGAATCTGATTTTTAATCTGACCTTGAGGATCTACAAGAAAGAATGGGAGAAACTGCCTAAATGCATGCAAAGCTTGTAGAGGCATACCAAAGCCGTCATTGCTGTCAAATACTTATTTTTTTCAGTAAATGTCTAGAAACGTGTTTTCCTTTTGTTATTGGGGGTATTTTGTTCAGATTGATGACATATAAAATGTATTAGTCTTTTATAAATTCAGTCTATAACAATGCGGAAAATGTAGAAAAAGTTTCAATATTTTTAATATTGGATTAGTTAATTGCCTTCTTGGTCAAACTTATTTAAGGTTAACAGGAAGCAGATGTTTATTTTGGAAAAATAAATTAAAGGTATCCATCTACCATCTGGATCCTTCAAAGTTCGCAAATCATGTGGCTAACTAAAGGTAAGCATTCACTCCATTATTAAAATATTAATTTCCCCACATTATTAGTGTCATCTGATGATTATGAAGAAGAAATATCTAGTGCAACTTGCAGTAAGAAATTAAATACTCATGTCAAATATCTCAAGTGAAGTTGGTATATCTAACTTGCCACATTAGCCCCCCCCCCCCTCCCCCCAAATGCTTTCATAATAATGATGCAAATGAAACATTTTACTCTGACCTGTTTTGGATTCCTTTAAAGGTTAAAGGTTTTTGAAATGGTCCATTTCGACTCCTGCTTCTTCCAGCAAAAAAATTGCTGACACATTGATAACTCCACGACATTTATGAAAACCGCTTGGAGCATTGTTTCGTTAACTTTGATAAAAAGACGCATGTAAATTCATACAATTTTTCCATGCAGGGGTGCAAACTGAATGTTTCAATCAATAACATTATCTCTGTCCTTGACATTTTGGAAAGTGATTGACAAGTGCTTTTGAGTTATCTCAGATGTGCTTGCGACTCATTCCACAGTTTCAGTTTCCTTTGGCCATCGCATCGGGTACGATTCAGACAAACATAGCCCATAGATAGTGTACAAAAATCAATACACTTGAAGCTTGAGGAGTGGTTGGAGGGCCTTTATCTTTGGCGGCTGATGATTTGGCCCTATGAATAATTCATGGTTGGAAAGCTATGGCTGCTGGTGAGCCGTGAGGATAGGAATAACAGCTTTACCTTATCACTCTTAATCTTAGAAGCTGCAGTAATGCAATTCCTAACATTTAGCACTTAATGGTGTGTCAGTGAGGAAACATGATCTAAGACCATTAGGGGCATTTTGTGCTGAGGCACAAAACAGGCATTTCCCTTCTTATCAGTTCCACTGAGCGGACTGGGAATGCAGAAATCCGGGGTAGGTGTTGGGAGAGACTGAACTTTGCGTTTGGACTGGAAAACTCTCTGCTTATTTTGGTGAGTCCAACTAAATATTCTGCTGTCTTTAGGGAGTTTGTTATTTTCTACCTCGACAAGTATGTGCTGTATGTTACTTAGTGGTTAAAACATTATTCAATCGAAGGTTTGAGTTGTTTCTTAGACAGTCCTATGACAATTTAGGGTTAGGGTTAATCAAATCCAAGTTAAGACATGTTTGATTAGTGTGTCTGCTTTCAACAAGGCCATTAAGCGAATGACTGCGCGCTCCTGCTGTAATTGATTACAATTACGAGGATACCGTTAATTAATTCATATTAGCATCTGTCATTTTGATATTGACTTGTGGTCAGCCCATGAGTAGACTTCTCGATCCAGGGGGCTAAGTATAGTACACACTGTTAGTCACTGTTGAATGTTCAAAGATGCATCTCTAAACATAAACTTATTTGGATGCCAGATGAATGCTCCATTTATGACTAAGCACTTCTCTAAAAACAGACAAAGTCACTTTAAGGTTCGGAGCTCAGCATTATAATCACATTTACCATGCTGTGGACAGAGAATGTATTAGGATGTCTGCCATTGAAAAGTTTAAGCCTACAAGTATTTCAATTCCTACATGTTTAGCAAACCGAAATTGCATGATGTACTTTCAAAGTTCCAGCAATCTGTCATTGCCGTATTTCCTGCCTTGTGCTAGGTTTAGAGCAACAACAACCAAACACAGAACTGAAAAGAAAGTTGTATGTGTAGAAACCTAATGTAGATAAAAGTAAATGTAGGCCTGCTAATTATCTTTCAAAGATATTATTTCTGTTGGCATAAATATAGCTGATAATCACTTATTACAGCTGAAAAATTAGAAATGGTTTTGTTTCATTCATATTGTTCATTAACATAATATACATGTGAAAAAAATATAGTCTTATCTTATATATCGTAACTTATACTTACAGTAAAATAACAAAGTGTATGAATTTCTCTGGCATAGATATTTTACAAATTCCCCAAATCTAACGCACCAGATTGGGACTGGTACACAATAGATAACAGGCCCGATACAAAACGCACGTATGTTTCTTTCACTCTCAGAAGAACTCTTTCGTTTTGCTTGCTTGACTTTTTTTCAGAGAACACACCTGAGGAAGTGTGTGTTCTATGGTGTTGTGGTGCGTTCAGGATATGACCCGGTGATTTGGGACGGCTCCACAGGGTTCTTTCAGAGTTAGTGGCAATCTTAATAAGGAATTTCCCTGAAGACCGATTCTAAAGGTTCACAGGGTTGTCCTGCACATGCCCAATTACTTTTTAATGAAGGCTAGTAGTGCACAGCCAAATAATGCGCTCCTGTTTTGCTACCGTCTGCCTGTTCAATGGTTTATTTCTAGAACATCTGGGGGTCGACTTACAAATGAAAGTTATGCACACTGTATCCGATTAATAGTGTTTTAATTAACATTACACCGATATCCGACACCTGGCAATGGGCTCCGGGGCAATTATATCCGAGTCACTTCTTTTTTTCACTAGTCCCGTTGTAGCCACGCTCGAGCCAGTACAGCGCATGTTTCCACAAGGGCCGGTGTCCTTAAACGCTTCGACGGATCCACTCCTGAGATATACAGCCAAGGCCCCCGCGTCGCAGCATGTCCCCTGTGCACCCCCGTGAGCATCAGCCCCACATACCCTCCGCGTACCCTTGTTAGCGCGTCCCCCGCCAGCCAGCCAGTCAGCCAGCTCCGGCAGGCAGCTCCCTGGGCCAGGCGTGACGCCAGAGGGGGGACTGTTCAAGAGGCTGCACCTGGAAAAGGCCTGATGAGATGAGATGTGCTACAGTGAGCAGGGAAATGAAGATCAGCACGCCAGTCGAGGGGCGATGGGTCGGCACGCCTTAACACAGTACACTTTTTCCCGCCACCTACTTTCCGGCTCTGTTTATGATATTTCCCTGATCTTGAAAAACCATCAATGTATTCACTGGAGCGACATGGGTTTATCCAGGGTACATCCTTCTGTCTTTTCTCCGGCTCCAAGGGTTAGAGACTTTAATGTTAATAAAAAAAAAAGCTCAGTGTTCAGTGTTTCTTACCCGAAAAAATGTCCTTGGGGGAAAGATATACAGAAGCACAATTTGATACAAAACATTTTTGTCCAGGAATGAATGAGCATTTCCCCTTGCACATATGAAGTATAGCCCGGTGAACTCTGAGGTTCACTGTGTTGCCTCTGCATGAATTCCTCTCTAATTATTTATCTGTAATAGTTCAGTCTATCCTTGAGTTGCTCATTTAGAGTTAATTAGAAATGATTAAAGATAACAAAGAGTTTTACAGGCTGTTAAATCCCTCTCAAAAATGGGTTTATTGGGGAACGGACGAGGAAATGATCACAGCACATCACAGATAACGAAGCTCTCATGATGTCATTAGAGATAAATTGTTTTATCGCAACTCTTAGAAACAATGGAGATGAGAGGCAGGAAATAAGAATTCAACAGTCATCTTTGCAAAGGGCCTTTTTGAAATTCAACTCGGACCATGCAGTGGTGACTGATATATTCTTTTCAACCTTTGCCTTTTCAGCAGCTTTATTAGATACACACCCAGGCTAGAGCAGCGCAGTTCTGCTTGGGGCTGTTTGGCTCACTAAGTCGTAAAGGTTTTTCAATTATTGTTTTCCATACTTTGTAAATGATACAGCAACAGAGTCTCATTCGTTCACAGATAGCAACACAGTGCTTTTGGAGATTATTCTAAGCCATTCACTTTCCACACACTTTGTTGTGTCCTAAACATAATTTATAATTGACATAAATACAGATTTAAATCGACTAGCAATCACTATCCAATTGCCTTAAATGTGTCCAATATAGTCTATACCGATTGTGATTTCCTGCGTTTACGCTGCGTGAATTTTACCATGGTGCTCCGGCGTGCCAAAACCATAGCAGCCACAGCAAGGAAAATATACATTCCTGAAACTAACTTTTTGTTAGAGACATGAATAGCATGTCTGGGTATATAGATCGGTTGAGTTACAGCATTGTTCATAAGGTTATTGAGCTCCTAGTGCTATTGTATTCATGTGAAACTTGGAAAAACACAGAGCACACTGTTAGTTGGAGCCAGCCAACGAATCCTGCACACTCTGCAGACCAGTCGTACGAGCAACTTCAGAGTGTGCATGTTCTTCAGTAGCGGATAGGGAGCAAGTGTGCAGTACCGTAGCTTTGAATTGTTGAGAGATTAATTTCCAGGGCAAGTTTCTTTAACCCAAACATCTTAAGCCATTGTTTCTGCTTTGTTTCTCTTTGTATTGTTCCCACACGTGGTGGTTTTAAATGTCCGTTTGAGCTTGAACTGCAAATAACAGAAACAACTAGTCAGCCAGCAAATAGACTGAAATTGTATTGGTCAAAATCCACATGAAATCTCAAGGCACAACTGGAAAAGCAAAAGAAAAGCCACCATTAATTTCTCCCACATCAAATAAGGCAGCAAATAGGTAGACAAACATTCCCTAGGACATAAATGAATGGTAAAGGGATTGTGACTTGTGGACTATTCCAGCCTAGTGGTAGGCTGATGCACACCCGTGCTGTGGCCTCCGTTACTACGGTAACCACCTTTCAGGCGCAGCTGACCATTAACGATTATTAAATAAAATATATACATTGTTCATCTTATGAATGAATTTAATAAATGTAAACTATAAGTGAATGGTCTGAATACTTACAGAAGGCACTGGGCATTTTTTATTCAACACTGCAGGAGCATACTTTATTTTGAAACAGCTGCATGGAATGTCAACATACACTGCTCCAAAAAATGAAGGGACCACATAAATCCCATATCGATAAAGGATATGTATTCAAGATCAAAACCTTTACTGTACATCAAAGCTGCCCAATCCAGTTCCTGAACATCTACTGTCCAGTCGGTTTTCTCTCCACCTCTAATTTAGCACACCTCATTCTAATAATTAGCTGGATAAAAAGCCTAAATCAGGTTAGTCACAAATGGGGTTGAACAGGAACCCGACAGGACAGTAGATCTCCAAGAACGGGGTTTGGCAGCCATGCTGCCCATTGTGTAATTTGTTGAGAACAAAATGACGTAACACTGTTCAATGGAAACCAAAATCACCAAACAATTTTATCGCAGCAACTCATATTGTGACCCAGTAGTGTGTCGCGCCAGCCAATTCTGGTGTTCTCTGGCGAATGCCAGTCGAGATGCTCGGTGCTGGGCTGTGAGGTCCCCCTAGAGGACGTCAGGTCCTCATGCCACCCTTATGGAGTCTGCTTCTGGAGTCTGCCACCCCAGTAGACTTCTGGAAGTCATTTTGCAGGGCTCTGGCAGTGCTCCTCCTGTTCCCGCTTGCGCAAAGGAACAGATGCCGGTCCGGCTGCTGGGTTGATGCCGCTCAATGGCCAGGGGCAACTCTTCTCGTGTAATGGCCCGTCATCTGGTATCTCCTCCATGCTCTTGAGACACAACAAACCTTGTGACAGCACGTATGGATGTACCATCCTGGAGGAACTGGACTACTTGTGCAACCTGAATGGAATGCAGGTACCACCTCATGCTACCAGTCGTGACATTGACACCTGCAAAACTAGAAAAAATATGTCAGGATGGATAGGGAGTGTGCAATTGCCTTTTGACACCACCTGCAAAACCATTCGCTTTTTTGGGGTTGTCTTGCTGTTGCCTCTCCAGTTCACCTGTTGTCACTTAATTGAGCAAAACAGGTGACATTGATAATCATTCTCTTCCTAACTGGAGAGGTTGATATTCCTGAAGTTTTGTTGACTCTGATGATTATGTCTTCCCTGCAGTTCATTACAGTTATGCTAAGTGCTTTATGCTTTATAGTGCACAAACAATAGCAGTTTCAATAGTGTTGGCACATATCTTGTAGCACTATTGTGATGTATGATTTATTTTCATTAATGCACAAACAAATTAGACAAGCTCAAAGCATCCGGTGAGGGGCATTATTTTATGGTAAGATCAATATGGGGTTTTGGTCATATAAAATTTGACACAATGAATTTTTTTGATTATTTTATGTTATTTTCTAAAATGGTAGTACTCTTAAGAAATGTAGACACATTTACAATGGCACATGTCCGTGTCAGCAGTGTCTAAAAAAAAACTTTTTTGAAGTACTCAACCTTACCTCTCAGGAATTACTTTAGTATGGGACTATTATGTAGACCACAAATACGTTCAAGACGAACATAAATTGGTGCAATTACGTGCCTCTGCTCTTGGTCCTAATGGAGAGCTATTACGCTGCATCTTCCTGTTTGGATATTGCGTAGGTCCTTAAAGTAGTTGATTCAAAATGAAAACTGCCGTTACATATTATATTTACGGTTAACTTAGGTTTCAGGTTCGGCACCACAGTACCTGCGTTAATGTTAGGATTAGGGATAGGTTTAGGTTAGCCATCACTCTACTTTGGTAAGGGTTGGGTTAGGATTAAGGTTAAAGTTACGAAAATAGACATTCGTTGTTCTACGGAATTGAACACCGCAACCATCGGACTGAAAGTCGGTTGCGGAAACGCCCTCCCACTACGTCGCAAACTCTATTTAATCATGAATGCGTCCATTGCTACCACTAACGTCAGATTTCCGCAGGTAGGTAAACCGTATTTAATGACAGTGAACATAATCACTGAACATAATTACAATTAAAGACCAATAGGAAACCTGGGAAATAATCAAGACATTGTTTGTGACTAAATTCATAGTTATACGCTTTCACGGCAATGGTTGAAAAGTACACTTACAGAGAAAACTTTACCTTTTCTCGCATACAGCATGGCTATTTTGACACTTTCTGTTTTCCTTTCCTAAAGCCTGCTACTTAGTGGGTCACATGGTACATCCATGCGAATATGATTTGCCTTCATCAAGTCTAGACCTGTGAGTGAATGAGTCAGTGCCAGCTCTCATGCAATCAATGCCACAATAGATAATGATATAGCGGATGTCCAAATGCCGTCTGTTTTTTCAGCTCTCGGGTCAAAAGCCTCTAATGGTGTTCAAGGGCGAATGCATGTGGTATAGAGCTTTGTCTTGACCCAGCGGGTTTTGTTCTGCCTTTTCAAGTGTGCTGTTTTTCAACAGATTAAAGCCTGTAAGACAAGACTGAGGTCTACAGGCACGCTTGATCAGCTCTATTGTTGATGGTTTGTGTTGTTGAGCTTCTGCACAGTATCCAAATTAAGAACATGGAACAGTGTTTTGCCCTACAAAAATATGTATTCTCTCAAAGCTTACAGTCCACATGTACTCTTTTTAATTATACTTTTAAATATTCACTTTGCGACTAACATCATTGTGTAATAAATGTTTTAATATCATATTTTTTAATAATGTTTTTCCCTTTTTGTTGGGTTTTTTATATATTCAGAGGAATTGTGCTAGAAGCCATACAACTTTAGTGATCGGCTGATAAAACGGTCTGTGCTCATTTCCTTATCTAGGTGTACAGTCATTGGTCCATTGCAGGTTACCTAAACCTCTCTTGTAGCCTCCTTAATCATCAACATTTTAACCCTAAGTGGGCACACCTGACTGAATTGAAAGGCTTAACTGATCAAACCTGTCTTTTGACATGATGCAATGTGCAGTGTGCATTTGGACTGTACCATTCCACCCCAAAAAAATCTAAATTAAGTTTTTTTTACAGGGCATTGGTATAATTCAAAACGTTTTAAAAGTGTTATTATAACCACATTTTCTGGAATTGTAACTTTAAAAAATCTTGTTTTAAGTGCACTAAACTTAAACCTTTAAACTTTAAGGACGAACACATTTTTATCTGAACAACCATATGTTTAACCACTAGCTCTTCCTCAGGGCTTTTGTACAAAGCACATAAGCCTGGCACACCAACCATTCAAAGTTGGCCTTGGTGGAAGTAACGATATCGCTCTATTGGAGTAACCTTATAGGTTCAAGAATTGGCTCCAAATAGACAGGTGTTTCTAACATTTGAAAATGTCGACATACACTTTAACATCCATAATAGCCTAAGGCCCTTCATATTACACAGAACAACTTACCAGCAATAAGCCTACAAGCATAAGTCCACAACCAAGTAAGCGGAGTATTGAGACACACTGTTAAAACTTAGCCATTGGTTCTTGGGATTTTTGCACAACATTCTTCTTGGCTAACGAAGGTCAACATTAACGGTCCCTCCCCGAAGAATGTTACCACATTTGGGGGAAAGTGTCTGGGAACAAAATTATTTCCCTCCTGATTTGCCCCATGTTGGACAGGTGGCAATAAAAAGATTCTACAGAGGAAAATAAGTAATATTGGTCACAAGGGGCCATGTCACTCTATAAAAGAACCAAGTTGCTAATTACTTTTTCAGGGACTAATTTTCTGCATTGAGGCCCTGCCCATAAAACAAGGGATAAATAGAGATTTAACTGTCTCTTCTGTTTATTGTCTTCAACAGCAGCATTTATGTCTTGCACACAGCACAGATTTAAGAGACACTCTCCGTAGGCTTATTTGGTCCAGTGACTTGTGGCCCAACACTAATTATAGAGAGAGACAGCAGAAATTCACCAAGGCATTCAACATATATCCTAGAACAAATGAAAGAACTTGTACTGAAGGCATCAACATAAGAACCCTTAAACTTGCATGTGTCAAGATTTCTCCTCTTTACAGGAAAAGACACTGAGAGAAATTCTCATTAAACCTACTGAACAACTTACGTGGCCGTGCCTTTAAACGACCAAAATAATGTATCACAATGCCAGACATACAAAATGTGGTTGAATGCTGAGCTGCTGGTGACATTTAAGGGAGTAAACATTTTTGTGCTGCTACGGTATCTTAACTGTAGCCATGTTCTTGGGAAGTCCAGTTTTCTATTAATTAACATCTAAAAACCTAACAATGTCTTGGCATTACACAAAGGAGAACATTCCCATAATTAATGCAAAAGAGGAAATACCCAGCAATTCATTATTGTGTTGTCAATATTTATGTCTAATACATGTTTAATTGGGTGTTGCAGTATTCCAATGTATCCAAAAACGTGCACACAGAACATGGTTGTCATGTTACCAGAACATAATATATTAATGTTCATTTCATGAGACGTTTACAAGAAGAACATGTCCTGTTGCATTCTGGTCTTTTTTAATACTTTTAAAATTTTCACCAATAACAGTAGACAGGGAATGACACAGAAATCGGATGTGTGTTTTGTATTGATGTACGTTTTCTTTTATCAATGGAAAAGGTCAGAAAGAATAATGACATAAATAAAAACAAGTACAGAAAAAAATTCCCACTGACTCACTAAATTGTACACATTATTAAGAAAGTTTACAGATATTTTCAAATTTAATGTTCAAAATATACCTCTATATGTAACTCCTTCTGGTTTAAGGCATCGGACAAAGCTGTGAAGCGGTGTGCTCTTGTGAGCTTGACACTTGTCACGCATGGGAGCTGTCAGGGAATATGCTATGGAGCTTAGTCTTGGAGTAGTGTATTTTATGTCAGATCTTATGAGACAGTGTCTAGAGTTTATTGAGCAGGTGTGAATGCCTCTTGAAGCTATCCTCACAATCAGACAGGTATCTTCGAGCCGTGTTCATCCTTCCATTTAGCTTAAAAAAGATTCTGTGGAGGTGTTGACTGATTGAAATTCATCATATTGACAGCATATATGCATATATTTGGGCACATTTGAAAGGCACATTTCAAACATACAAGATTTATTATTTTAAATGCAACAGTGTTGAAGTGAATGCCTTCAACAATGTTGGTAGCTAATGGCATCAACAGGTTTGATAGCTATTGGCTGCTAAATTTAATAAATGACACTGAATTATTATTTTTTGCTACTATTTATTTATCAAAAATCAATAGCATAGAAATTTCATAGTACACAAAACAATAAGTATGTTCTAGATTTAGTAGCTGTTGTTTGCTGAAATAACTTATTGTAGGTATTTGTTATAACTGTCTAGTAGTCTCTTACTGTCATGCCCTGGCTGCGGGCCCCTGGCCGTTTCAGAACATGACCCATGGAAAGGCCTCTAGCCTTATCCATGCCATTGTGGGCTCCCCAGTCAGAGCAGCTGCATTCAGTTGACTCTGATTGGGGAGCCTACTTAGGTTAGGGTTTTCGCCACACACGGTGTGGTTTATTGTTTGTGTTACACAACGCTCACGGTTTGTCTTTGTTTAATTCAGTTTTCAAGTGGATGCGCTACATGTTCTTTGTATTTTGCTTTAGTTCAGTTCTGCGGTTTCCCACAGCACCTTTTCTTTGCATTTACTGTTCGTGTAGTTTGTACCTGTTTGTTAATTGGAGTAAATCACCTTTCATTTATCAAAATGTCTGCTTTTGGTTCTGCACCCCACTACAACCGTGACACTTACAACCAGCAGGTGGACATTTTGCCCACTCTTCTTTCCAGTACAGCTTCACCATGTCACGTTTGAGGGCTTTCTTGCATGGAAGGCCCACTTTAAGTCCCCCTACAGCATAGGACTGAGACCTTGGCTTTGACTCTCCTGTTACACAACTCTGCATTTCAGCTTTTTTATAGCTTTGCTAGAGGTTGCAACAGGACATTGATGCAAAACATACTATGTTCATTTTAGCATCAGCTTTTTGACAAATGGCCTCACTCAGGTAGTAAAGCACCCCAAACTGTATTGCCACCAACTCCATTCTTTTTATTTGGTATGAGGTTCTTGTGTTTAATGTCAAAAGTAATGGGGGGGGGGTGATCTTAGATTACACTGTCATGGTACTTTTAATTGTGGAAGTAGCAAATAATGTTGCAGTTAATAAAGGTTACGATAGAACTATCCATAGTTCCCAGTCCCCACTAACAAAGCCAATAAAGGAGAGCACGTCGTAAAAACATGGAGGGGGAAGGCATGACAAAACAAAACAGAAGCTTTGGTATTTGTTAAGAAGAATAATATAGGGTGTGGTCTGAGTGGAATACAACTGTTTTAGGATTTCATTTTGACAATGGTGTAAATTTTAGCTTTGAGCCGATCAGCAATTTGGAGTTCCTTAGACAGTCTAGAATGCAAATAGGCCACCGTTATAGAGTTCATGTGGGATTCCTTCAAAATGGGGACAACATGCTTGCTATGGTGGTGGTCTTAGCCATAATGTTATGCTTATTACTAGATTTCTCCATTATACATTTTTATTTTTTATTTTATAATAAATATTCACTGCAAAAAGCTGTGATAAAGGTAGTTATTTTAGTTTAAAGGAATAGTTTGCCCAAATAATATAATGGAGGTGTCCTTACTCTAATTTCTCTGCTTTTTTCAAGGCACAAATCCTATTCCTATGTCCAGATAGCTGCTTAAGCATTTTTTGTGTGTCATATCAATATTATCTGTGTGTATCTAAAATTGTGAGAACCTTTATAGATGATGTGAACATGATGGGTAAAGACTGCTTGTATTCATAAAATTAAATGGATTTTACAAATACCAATACGATACCATAATTGTATGCATGTCATACTAAAATTATCTCTATGCTGAACTTCGCAATACATTTAAAATACTTTTGTAATGAGATTAAGGGAAAATGGTAATGTAGGGCTCATGACATTGAATGGAATGGCATGTAGTAACAAAGCCAGGGAAACAAAATTAAATCAAGTATTCCTGTCATATTCTGTTAATAGACTGCTGGCAGGGTAAGATCATCTATCTATCCCATTAAGTAACTACTACGACCAACCTAGCACTAATATTTAACCTTTTATTCATAAAAGGTTAACTATTTTAATAAAAAACTTGCTAAAATACTAAATGCCTAATGGATTATAATCATTTCCTTGTACAAGCCAAGTGAAGAAGCAAAAACAGAGGTTCTCAGACTGGGTCTTGCACTGCTCTGTTGGTCAGCCATCAGTGATGCAGACAGGAATGTCAGATGATGACAAAAGGTTACTCTTTAAGAGAACATTCTCTAAAGCTATGGGAATGTATTGTTAGACTGGATATTTGTGCTGATATGGTGGCACCATGCCATATACACAAACTCCACTCCCCCGTCACTACAAGTCTGCCCCGAACTCAATGGGTGGGAAATTATTTGGTATTGCACTTGTGGTATATAGTAGCTTTACTAAACCAACTTCTGAATAGTTTTGGAATTCATGGCAATTGCTTCTAGACCTAAAAAGCAATTGCCATGAATTCAAAGTCGGGCCTGAAAGAAATTGCCATGATCCAATATATTCCGTAGGTGGAGGGTTTAGAGAATCTATACAGCCTGAGTTCCGATACAAAATTCTGTACCATAGCAAACACTGCGGTCTGGTTTTAAATAAGCAAGCGATTTCATTGTCAAGACAACATTTCAAGAGTGTGGGGTATTATTAGGAGAGGAAAGGATATAACAGGTCAACCAAGCCCAACCCGACACTAAGGCAGAAAGTCTCCAGAAGGTTCTTGTCAGCTGTGTCAGTCAAACTCTAACCTTACTGATGAATAAAAGCAGAACCATGACTTAATTATGACTGGACAGGAAATATTTTCCATTCCTAGTAATGACCGCATATCCATCGATAAAAAGGCCTGATAAACTAGGACTTCCTGAGCATGGCTGGATAAATACAGCTTGACTAATGAGACCCTAGCTGCTGAGGATGACAGCTATGCTCTATATTATGTGCTGCTCTGGTTCAGAGGCTGCAATGGGATGCTTTTATCCTTTCTTTGAAACCTCAATGAGAGCTTGCTTGTTCACAGTTGGGTTTCACACAACCCTGGATGTGATCTCTCACAACAAAATAGCCTGATATATCGGTGTAGCTGTAATGTGAGATGCCATTTTTGCAAAATCTGCTTCTCTCACTGCTGTTATGTGTCCCAAAATCCAAATATTTATATGGAAAGTAATAATAGTGTCCATTCATGTGTGGGAATCTATTTATTCCCTTCTATAGTTGGAAATTCAAAGCTATGTCGATGTTACCAGTCATGGGGTACCAGCAGTAGGATATGTTACAGTGTATAAGACTAAACATAACAGGAGAGGTAAAGGCCTGACCCAAAGTCACCCACAGCTCAGCTTAACATAACCAGATAAGCGCTGTGGGTCCTTACTGTGTCAGCCAGGCTAATTGAGCAAATAAGTGATGCCCATATTGATGAATATCTTACTTAATAAACCAATCTAAAGTATTTATTCTGGTGCATGGTGAAAAAGCTCTAGCCATTGTGGAGTACAAATGGATCTATTTCATGGTTCAGAGATTTCTCTATCCTTAGCAAGAAGACAGATAGTCTGGGGGTTAAATGTCTTGGCAAGGCAGTCGTTAGCGAGCTCAGAGTGCATGCCCACCAAGAAGTTGTAATATATGATAAAGTAAATCATTTAATATTGTAGTTAGATATCTCTTTAGCAGTCAAACATTAAAAACGACACATAAAACATTTAGTCGTGGTCATTGTTCTTTCTCTGTCCTCTGGACTAGCTCATTTCCCTACCAGTTTCTTTGCAATGCCCACTGGGAATTCCATCTAGTTTTCCCTAATTATTGACTTTTTTCCCCATTTACTTTTTTAAAAGGAGTTGTTTTTCTTAAATCCCACTTACTATAATGAAGGCTTCAATTAAGATAATGAAAAAACAAGGGATCAAAGGTGGAGTGAAGTGGGTGAGGCAAATGTGTACGTTTAGTTCAACATAGTACTATTCAAATACATATACCAAGATTGACAGACAGACCAAATAATTTTACTTAAAGTTAGGATTAAAATAAACAACAACTCAATTCAAATGTCAGTATGATAGGCTGCTGGCAATTACCTTAGTCTGAAAGGGGTTTATTTTGACAACTCACTTGAAAGCTTGTTGCCACCTAGTGGATAGCTGTATATTCCCAAGAGGGTGGTATATTTTTGTGATTAGCGTAGTGAACACACACACACACACACTGAGAAAGGGTGAGCGAGAATTATTACTTGGCATAATAATATATTGTAGCTCACAGTGTTTTCACAAAAACACTTGGTAAGCATTCTTGAGATGGAGCTTGTGGAAATATTTGTGCATGTACAGTACTAGTAGGCATCACTTGACAGATGCTTGGGGACACATTTCAGATTCAATGTACTGATTCACCTTCAAAGGATCATGCATTGCTGACACATATTCTAGCTTGTCAGTATGCACCTGAATATCCAAATGCATATGGTTGCACGAACGCGCGCACACACAAAGACAGAACACACGAATATGATTAAACCATTGCCTAAATACTCCTGGCATCGTGATTGACGTTTACGAACTGGTAGCCTACTGGATTCGAACATTCCACAGGAGCCACAGGTGTTGATGGAATCTCTGAATTGACTAAATGGCCGATTCAACGGATTGAAGACCTGCAACTGATCTTGTGGACTTCCTGCTCTCCAGATAGATTCTTATATTCTTTTAAAATTGTCGCAAAATTATCAATGGAAAATCTTTATTCCATCAGCCAATTCTGCTTAATTTAGGTGAATTTCATGGTATTGAATGGAAAATGCAATATCCGGATGGTGAGATGTGATCTCATTAAGAAGAAATAAATATTTGATCAGCTAATGCATTATGGGTGTAGCCTTCTCAGAGTTAACTGGCTGATCCATAGTGTGTGGCCACTAAAACCATGCCTCTGTCAGGATAAACCTTGATTATTACCTGCCTGCTCGAGGGAACAAAATCCATAGACACAGTACTGCAAATGTAGAGAAAATATACATTGAAGCCCAAACTAATTCATTAATTTGGCAATTCTAATGCTTTTGTTCGTCGTCTCTGGAGACAAGATTTTAGTAGACACTTGGTCTTTCTTTGATCTAACCTACTGTACTATCATAGTGCTGTCGATATGGCTAGATTACTGTTGTTATAATGTCAGTGAACTTTATACGTTCATGTACCAGCTAATTCCCACAAGACAAGTCCGGAGAATGTGGGAGCTGTAGCTGTCCCTCTCATGCCAGCGCACGCCACTGTTGGATAAGGTAGAAGAATGATTCAAACCATATGATTTAATTGCATGGCGCTAGTCAATTGGACATATAGTACAGTAGCGTATAGTGCTCATTTGGACCGCTTTACATCTCGCGTAGTTGTTTTTTATTAGAGCCCAGCTGAAAGAATTGCTCTATTATATCCCTATAGTATATCCCTATACTACCCAGAAGGGTCTGTTCTGCTTGGATGCTCGTGAACTGAGTGCCTCGCCGAGAGTCAGCTCGTGTGCCTGCTCCGGGTAGGGGAGGGAAACTGATGCATCACAGTAAGTAGGCTACGTCTTTAGTTAACAGTCGCGGGGAAATCGGTGTTCAGCAATCTGCTAAACTGCAAAGATTTGAATAGTTATATAGTGCGATAAACCACTCTTTGAATGTATTTGGTCCGGGAAACCTTATTAACTCGCACTCTCGAGTGAGAGACGGATATTCTGAAACGGATAGCCTATTCATAGAGCATTCTCAGCCGCTGTCAGCATCGCCACAATTCAACAGTGATGTCTGTGTACCGAATTGTGTTAGGACTATCGAAACACGGATTATTTAAATGAAATAGCCTACAGTTCGCAGGGAAACTTACGCTTACGGTAAGGGATTTGATTTGTGTTATTATTAATATCAGGGTGTTCTGTTATCTGTGTATTAGTGTTGCTTAATCGAAAATATTTGGCCGTCAAAATGTTTGTTTATTGATTTATTTGCTTTTGCCTTAGGCTTATCTGTAATTGCATTTCAGTCAAGTGGAATTGTTCAACCAGTGTGAGATAGCTAGCCTATGAGATGCGCCCAATTGAACGTGAAAATCCACCTCTGTAACTTTTCCACGATGCTCGCTGTGTAAATTCATATTTTGAACATTTGAGCATACTTTTTGGGGTCGGTGAACAGTTCCCGGTGAATTGAAGACGCGTGTAACAACTTGGAGTGTTAGGGATTTGATTTCCTGAGTGTTGATGATGTTGTTCGGGAGCTGTTTGCCAATAAGATACGTATTCAATGAGCCAGAGCTCTGCGAGTCTATTGCTGTGTTTCACCAAACTGATCGGTGCGTGCAGATGTTTGGTATCCTAATCCCTTGTGCTGAATCCCTATCATAATCCCCCACGGATTTTCTGATTATGTATCTGACTAGCAACTGTGGTCATAGTATCCAATGTCTAGCCAACTAGATAAATCAAACAAATATTCTACAAAGGCTCTCCTACATTCTCTCCATTATGTCGACTCCAGGCTATAGTCTAGAAGTAGGATTATACGTTTGGCCAATAGTTTCACACGGTAAATATAAGACATCAATAACGTCGGTATCAATATTCTAACCAGCACCCTCCTAGTTATCTTTTGCAAACATTCAAACTAATTTCTTACCGATCAATTTCAGATTATTCAAAGTGTCTGTCCACCAGCCTCACGGTTCTGGCACCGTGCTTTATTTGATGGAGGGGCATATGCGTCCACTTACACTCACCGTAGTCAGATGCAACAATAAACCAGTTTGTTTCATTTGAACAATAGATATTTGAGGATCGGTTGGGATTTTGTTCTGCTCTGATATTAAATAATTACTTTGCGATCATTATTTGTGTCATGAAGGCTTGTGTCAACGGACATTGTCTGCTCTCTCCATAGCTGTGTCTGTGCCTGCTGGAGTCCTCTGTGTTTAACTTACTTGTTAGGTGTGCTCCGAATGAGCAATGTATGATAAGGTGTGGTGTCTGTTTTGCTGTGGAAAATGAACAACATCCCTCAGATGAATTATATAGATGGGGCTGTGCTGCAAATTGCCACCGGGTTCGGCTGATATCTATGAATGGATCCTCTGTCCCCTGGAACTTCATTCAGACATTACAGAGAGCGTTTCCTCAATCATGAATTCTATGATAACAAGAGCAAACGGCTGGGCAGTCCTGTTGTTTGAAATAGTCAGCACTGCTTCTGGGTCCTGTGCTCTTGATGAGAGCAATCATCTGACTGACATGCACCAGGCAGATCCTTGGACACGGCAGGCACTCTTGACAGACCGAGCTCGGAATCACTCGCTATCTGGTGTAATTATCTGCAATAGATAGGCCTACATGGTTGGTTGGTTTAGGCATGTGTGTTAATTGTTACCACGTATGCCAGTCACGGTCTGGAGAGTGCCCAGCTGGCAAATGCAGCTTTGCAGGAAGTAGAATAAAAAAATAAAAAAACCACCCTTTAATGTTGAGCGTGCAGCAGGCCACCAGCTGGTCAGATGTGATGTAGTGCAGAATAAAGTGACATTAAAAAGATTCTGAGGTAGGTACATTAGGAGACTTGTCATATTGCTTTAATTGGATGGTTCCTGCTGGATAAAGAATTCAGGTGAATGAGGGATTGTATTTCATGTATATATTTTCCCTTCTCTCCTGTAAAATATGTCAAGAAAAGAGTGTCATTTCTAAATGTTCCGTATAGTTACCTTTGTTTAATGTTTAACAAGTTTTGGAAAAAAAATAATTGGGGGGAAAAAATTTGTCTCCATAAAGCATCTGAAACAAGTGTCAATTAGGCTACTGTGTTCGTCATTGAAAGGATTGCCGTTCAAACTCTCTCAGTGCGAAAGAGATGCTTTGTGCCTGTTTCAGGTGCGGGGAGCTTCAGCATTTTCTTCTCATTTGATCTCTTATTGGAGCAGGATTCAGTCAGGCAGCAGTGAAGTTCAGCCAAATGTGTCGGACCCTCTTAACCAGTAGCCATGCAGCCTTGGCACAAATCCCGTCACTACTCAGTGAGCTGTAACAGGATGATACAAAGACACTTTATTAGTCAACATGTTGAAATAAAATAGATCTTTTGAATGTTCCCTAAATTCACGCTTCATACAGTGGTGGAATTATAATGTGGGTCTTGGTGGACGTTTTCTCAACATACTAAAATGGTTCTCAACATACTACTTTTCCCATGTAACCATACTCAATCGAGAGTTACCATGAAGTTTTCTGTGGTTATATTCCCCCATATTTTGGCTAGATTATGCACATTTACCTGCAATCTGCTGTAAAATGCTGGAATCGCCAGAACTTTTTTAGGAAAACAGTATATTTTTTTAACTTTGGTTGTTTTGAAAAACATTCTTGAAGGATTTATTTTTGTGTACCTGTGACTCGTCTTTTATGTACCTATTGTCTAGTTTCCAAGTAGACCATAATGGTTTCCAGAAAAAATAAAAATATTGAATCGACAATGTTGATTAACAATAAGCTCACTGACTGCAAACACATATTGACAAATAAATGACCAGTGTGCAAGAAAATGTCATGAAGATATCTTTGTGTTAAACACAAACTGTAACCACAATGTTCATGGTTAGCATTGGAGATAAGGTCACAGTTTAAATCTAAGATAATGCTTTTCCATTTCCATGTTGTTATAGTTCACATGCGATAAGGCCATACAGAGGGGCGGAGATAATAACATTAGCAGATACCCAGTTGACAACAGCGAACACACATACCACATGACCCCTTGTGGGTGTTGAATCCCCTCCCTGTTATTTCAAGCTCCATGCTCTACCAACATAGCTACACCGGTGATTTGAAGTAGTGAATAGATCATAGATAAGTGTCCAATAGATAAATGAATCTATTAAATCTAAATAAAAAAGCCCCCTTTTCATTTGCCATTTTCACCAAGTTCTTGTAAAGGCATCCAGCCAAAATTCCTAAAAGGCAACAACAAGATATTTAACCACGGAGGCTAGAAACATAGTAATACACCTTGAGAGAAGCTGGGCTTTAAGGGTGGCCAGTGTTCCACTTAACTTGGTTAAATTGAAGCCTTGAAAGATTCCAATGCTCTTGTAGTTTATTGGTAAACTTTATAAGCTGCTAGTAATACCTTTACAACCCTATATTGGACAGTGGGGAAATTTAGGAGAATGTGTGCTGGAAAAGCGGTGCCAGAATCCAACCAGCACTTACATGTGCTTCGGAGGCAGTGGTCGAGACTGCTTGATCGGGGGTTGCCAGCCTTTTTTCAGCAGAACCCCTATTTTACAATCAATACATTTTGCCTTAGTTAGTTAAGTTGGACAGCTATGGGTTTTCACGTGGCTTTCATCGTATTACGTGCATTTGCATTAAAGGGGCCTTTTGTATAATGTTTGCATTATATTGCAAATGTCCATACTATATCCACTGTGGTAGAAAGAATGATAAGTGTTTTATAATATCTATTCACCTAGAGTTATTATTGGCTGACTTTGTAAGTGGACACGGCTAATGAGAGTGAATGTCTCTGACGGATTGACAGACTGGCGGACGACCCATTGTTCAATAGCGTCATGGTTAGAGAGACGCAGACCGCCACCCGGTTGACCAGGCATCTGGCCAGGGACAAGAAAGAATTGCTGAGGACAAGCAGGCTACAAGCATCAGTGGCTGCGTGCAGTAAACAAACCATATTAGCTAAACTCTCTGCGGAGGCAGGAAATTCACCACCAATGCAGTATTGTTTACAGGCATTTAAAATGCGGAACTAAACTCCCCTATAGTATGGAACGCTTTTTGGGTGTCTGCATCTCAAAACTGATGTGTTGAATAACGCTATTGGCTGCATTGAATATCATATTGACCAATCTGCAGTTCGACATACAGTTTTTACACCTAGGGATTATACTAGCCTTTGTAAGGCACATGTCATATGCATAATGCTGGGAAAGTTGTGATGCACTCCTGTAGTTGCAGGAAAGGTACTTCGGTTGTGGCTAGGCAGAAGGGATAAAACTCACATTACCTTCCTCAAGGTAGCTAGGACTGCTGGCCAGAATAGGTTTTACTATGAAGCTAGCTGATGGATGCAAACGTTTTCCCCAAACGGACATATGCGCAAATCCTCAGCATCTCGCTTTTTTGATACTCTCGTATGCAACTCCCTAGGTTAGGACCCCTGGCTAGCTGGTGTTATGTAATTACCTCTTATCTTCATAACACGCAGCCAACCATTCAAATTATATTGCAATGCCACGTTGACAATCTCACTGTAGCTATGAAATCAAATCATGTTCCAGAAATGAACAGAAAGTCACGGCTTAATGGTTCCCAGAGGTTCTAGTGTTAGGGTGTTAAATGCAGAGCTAAAACCCACAAATAGCTTAGGTTCATATGTTTTTGGATTATCAAGATGTTGTTGGATGAGGTGCGGGCCATCCACACATGCTTATGTAAAATATCACCTAGAGGAACCAGGTCCTGACCACATCTTACAACAAATATGGCCGCTCTTCAACTCCGCTCTCGCCACAGACACTTCTACCCATGGGTACCAGGCTGTACCAGGCTTACCTAGTTTTTCTTACTTTTTCTTGCACATAAAAGCACACCCAAAAATTCTGAATTTATATTGGTAAAATGGAAATGCTTCACACTCATTCTCTGCTGGCGTCACTGACACATAATAATTTCTCCTCAAATGAATAATAGCAGATATAGGCAAAATTCCCTCTGTCATTTCCCGATGATCAATATAAATTTTCTCTATGTAATGTTTGAGGGGGAAAACAAGCACTGCATAGCGTTGGGTACCATTCTGCAATCTAAATCGCACCTGTTGTTTTAAAACAAGATCTGAAAATATAGTTGGTAAAGCTTTTGGAAATTGTTCAAACGTTACTGAACATAGCAAGTGCGTGATTTTGAAGGCAAACGGGTTTGGCTGTAATTCAGTTGACTTCCACAAGCCGGTAGCAAATTAGCAATATTGTCGTGAAGTTTACATTGTGACTGAGGTTTTTATAAAGAATATTCATTTATATAAAGAATATTAAAATTATACATGTATTTGCTCATGGCACCTCCATTGAAATAGATAATCAATTTTAATTATCATGATCCCCCTTCCTTCCTTTCCAGAAAGATCAGGTACACTATTTTGGGGGCTTGCCCCCTAGGTTTGCACTTCTGCACTAGATCACCCCAGGGCAATTCAACAAGTATGTGAATGAAATCAGGCCAATTACTGTTTCAGCAGATTGAATAACTTTTCCTCGCGATCGATTAGGAATAGGTTTCAGTACAGTACTTGTGGCTTTTGATCTATGGTTGCCTGTGTAGCAATTTTCTAGGTCTCATACGGTACAAATGAACACCCCTGCTCTGATCATTGCATTATTGACTGCGTTTACAGATCTAGAAATACATCTAGCACTTGTTGTCATCAGGGCTCATCCAACGGCTAAGTCCGGCAGGCCACGCATCTCTGCACAGTCTCTTCTGTATGAGTGCATTCTTCGCTTAAATGCCCTGTAATCAGGCTCCAGACCGTAGTTGCTCACTGATAGTAGAAGCGCTATCAGACGGACTCCACTAGTTATTGACTATGGAGTTGAAGTAATATCTACAGAACATCATTGACTGGCGGAATCACTTTCATGACCCAAGGGTCTTCTGAGGGTGACGCCGCACCTGTGCTTTCGGAGAAATTCTGGGCATGGAGCAGCAAATAAAGACAAATGCTCTGTGTCAGTTGCTTCAGCACCGCTGGAATAGTCCCAGCCTTTGTACCGCTCTCTGCTGGTTTCTAATAGTAAACAGTGCTGTGCGATAGTTCGTGACATCATTATGGATGAGGAGGATGCTGCAGGCCCCTGATACTACTTTGCCAGTGCACAAACAGCGGTTTACACGCCTCCCGTGTCGTATCGGGCCGGGGGGCTTTCTAGTACTCTGCCCGTCGAGGAGCCACATTGTTCGTTGGTTGGGTGTAGTGCCAGTCATTGTGTTGAAGCAGACATTCTTTGCCAGGCTGAATTGTCAGCGGTGTAGGCTGCAGTCTTGCCCTACGTCCGCGGATGAGAATGGCAGTGCGGGCATACATTCATATTTTATGACACGTATCTATCTGAATACCAATATCAATCACCTTGGCACGAGTACTCGTATGTTTTCTTTAAGAAAGACTTGAACCGAGAAGGATATTTGACACAGCCCTCCCCCTGAGGTCCTTTCTCCAGTACAGCGTCAGGTCCAATGGTTTATTAATAGTGTTTTTAGACAGAAGTGTGTGGGACTGAGGGACCAAAGCACTTCAACAGAGGGTTTCTTTCCATAGAAACAGGACATCGCTGTATGACCATGCCTGGAAGCTCTAACCCTCTAACCTTCTTTTATACAAATTGGTTGTTTGTACAGTACAGCATCTTAGTTTATTCCTTGTGGTCTAAAAACACAAACTAGCTGACAGAGGCACATAGACATCCATGGATGTTTTATTTTTTTTGGAGCTGCACTTTTGCATGAAGGCATTTCAGAAGTAAAGTTAGATCGTGGTGGTAATCTAACTTATCAACACCAAGCAGTCGGTTCAAGCAGACGGTTCAGGCAGAAAGATAGCAGGCCGTTTCTAAAGAAGTTAAGAATACATCTGTTTTAAAGTGAGGGCTAGGACAGAGGGTCTTTGTACTTCAGCTCATGGCTGAAACGGCCTGTATTCTTGTAAAGAAATGTGGACCAGAATGTGCAACAATAGATCATTGTTGTAGTCGGGTACTTCATCCGATCTCGGTACACTGCAGTGTTCCCATCTGCAGTCCACTGCTGGCCAAGTCACAAGCACAGCAGACAACTAGAAAGCAAATGAATAATATGTATTTTTTTATTTATTTTATTATCTATTTCAATCCTACTTGCTTATGCAGTTGTCTGTACTTCTGTTTTTACCTCCTCGTAAAAGGTGAAAATGCCCCCAAAAGGCAATTAGTGTTAAAAGGCTTTTTATTTGCTCAGAGGCATTTCGTCAGCAATCATTCCACAGCTGGAGGTGTTGTGGTCTCATAGACTGTAGATTGGATTTCAATAAAACGAATTTTCATTCTTACAGGAGAGGATATCATGTCGGCTACCTTTTACCTTTTGCCTTCAGGGGATGGAAGAAGAGAATGATGTCCAGATATTTCCATAAAAAAGTGGTACACCAAGTACCGCTTGGTGTCTGAATTGATGTATTGTTTTAGCTGACTGAAGTTTGCAATACAGTGCAAAGATTGTTCTGCTATAGAAACCCTTCGGCCGCCGCCTAAACATTATTTCTGCCTGCCTTAGAAGAAATGCATTATTTAAAAAAATATGCATTTCCAGAGGAACAGCAAAAAGGAGCGAAGTGTCAGGAAGTGTCAGGTAGCTACCAGGTACTAGCACCTTAGTAAGATCAGATAATTGTTTCTGCACTGACAGTGAAAAGGCAAAGATATTTAAAGCAGGAGATATTGCCCAGAGTGAAGACTCTACCGTGTCTATTAGCTACGTTATTTTGCCTGTTACAGTGAAACCATTAAAAAGGCAGAATAACGTACTTCTTTATCATGAACCAGTGACCGCCTAGGGTAGAGGTGCTGGAGAAGGAGCAGGCTGAGGGATTGTCGGGAGTTTGGAAGACTGGGTGGCCAAGAGAGCAGGGAGACAGACTGAAAGATAGTGGTGAGCAAGGATTTGAGTTAGGGATTTAATGGGAATAAATGAGCATGTACAGTACACATTATTAGTATGAGTGTATGTAGTTATGACACCTTTAATATATAAGGCTTTATAATTAATTTAATATTTTTACATTACAAGCCAAGTCATTTATCAGTAATGTACCTATTAGTAACACTGTCGGCTTCACGGGACACTTTTTAAATGATCTTTAAAATAACAAACAGTAAAACACTAATTAGCCTACTTCTTCTGTTTATACATATATATAAGCAGAAAAAGTTCTAAAATACATTATTTTAGAATAATTTATTTTAATTAATTTTAGAACTTCTTCTGCTTATATATATGTATAAACAGAAGAAGTAGGCTAATTAGTGTTTTACTGTTGTACACTAGGTATGTGATTTCTTACAGTCTTCCACTTTGATGCACTTTTAAATGTAGGTGAAATTATATTATATTAGATTACTAAACATTTGCTCTTGGAATCATTCATTGTTAAACAGGTTTTTGAACAAAATGCAGTTATACTCGAAAACAGTATAACTGTCCAAATGATTGTTTACCCAGTTTTCAGTTGTGCTGCATCATCTTCTTGTGAGGACAACAACACATTGGGTCAGTTGACCATTTCTTTGTGTGTACGCAGTGTTATCGTCCTGTTGGGAGATCCGGTTGTGGGTTTAGGATGCTGGCAGAGACAACCACATATTAGTTTGAAATATCCTGGTACAGTGGAGTAAAAGTCCACACAGCGCTCGCACAGTCTACACATTTTTCTGCCTTAACCTTTGATTTAAAAAGGGATTACATTATTATGTATTCACTTTTTGATCTGCTCCACATTTCCAAAAATGTGAAATATTTGTATTCAAACTGTGTCACTGATTTTCATGCCGATTTGAGCCATTATTGAGGCTGGACTAGGGTTGTAAAAACAACTTAATAATTGAACACCCTGGCTTCATTTCGATCATCATCAAGTTTATGGGCGTCAAGGTATCCTGGTAGTAGACTACTGGTTCTAATCCCCAAGCTGACGAGGTAAAAAACATCCCAGCTTCATTCCATTCATTATTTATTTTACACCTTAGCTTTATTTAAAGCTACTTCACACCCAGAAGCTTTCATTCGCTGATGATGCGGCAGAACTATGCTTTTAAACTATGTATGAAAAAAAAAATGTTACATTAGCTAGCATTGGGATTTCATATAAAGCCTCAGTCCTTGGAGTAACAGTACAAACTTTGTTCCTGCCTCCTTTCCTTACTGAATCATGGTGATACAGTCTCTCATTGGGAACGTCTTCAATTGAAGGCTTAATAAGACCAAAACCACCAAACAACCAGCTTGTGGAAGTATCTGAGCATTGGGACTATTGAATTATTTACTATGCTTTATGTGCTGCTAACAACTGCTAACGCAGCAAGAGGTCAGGTTTGTGTATCTTCTTCAGAATGCACTTCAATTGAAGACATGATGAGGCAATTCTTTTTATCTATGCACACTTTGTTACTGTTGTGCCACAGGAGGGGACATTCTCAGAAGTGTTTTTCAGGCCAGTACGGTATCCCATAGGACGAGTGGGCCTGTAATGTGTACCCAACATTTATTGTAATACCAAAACATGCACGAGTACACATTCTTTTTCTTTTCATATCTTTTGGCCTATTGTTGGATGAACTGGGATCACCAAGACACAAAAGATATGTGCTTTCAGTTTTACGCCTATTTGGGGAATGAATTTGAAAAGATTGAAAAATAAGTTTAGCCAGAAATACGCAACATTGTTTGCATTGAGTAGACTCCAGAACAGAAGTCTCAATATGGCGGTAGCCCATATAAGACATTCAAAGCTATTCAGAAATATGTTTAGATTTTAGGTGTTCAAGCCCCATCAAGCCTTGAACAGATTTCACAGGTAACGCAATCCCCACGTTTCCATCTAATTATTGCAACATCGACATTACCCAATCCCTGTTTAGCCATTATTGTTTTAAAAAGCCAAACCTGACACAATACAGTATCTGGCAATTAATTTGCAGCATGTTGCCCCTTTCTGTCTCCATGGTGCGTGTGTTTGATCACTCCGTGTGTAGCCAGTTGCTAATGAGAACTGTGTCGTCGCGGGTGGCAGAAATACTTTCAACTTTGAACTTTTTCCAAAACCTTCTCAAACTACAAAGTAGGCTTATCTTGCAGAAGCACAGAACGTAGATCATTTGTATCTATTATTTGTTATTTGTATGAAATGGGAGCCGCAGTAGGACACAGACACGTTCCTGTCTTTATGGATGCACAATTAAAAGTCCTGATGTGCTGTAAAAGGGGAATTATGTTTACTACCGTTTGGGTTTTCTTCCGGACCTAAAACAAAATTTGATTTAATGCTAGAATAGTTATTTTGGAAGTCCCATTTTCTATTTGTAGATGTTAGATGGAAGTTGGATGGAATATACATGATAGTTTGTTAAAATTAGAGTAGTATAGAATGTTTGTTGAATATCCTTTGAAGGTATTGCTGTTCTAAGCAACTGCCTGCTAAGATGAGGGTTTGTATTAGGTTCAGAAGAGAGGGTAAGGGTTAAGCTTAGAAATAAAAAATAAAACAAACACATTTTAGATATTTTCGAAACCTCGTTAGGGTACCCCTTTGAGTGTTTTTCAACCAGGTATATTGACATAAAACCTTGCCTTGCACACTAAAGACCTAGGGAAACATTTCAAGGGGAAAAGAGAACAAATAAATATAAATAAATAAAGTGTCGGAGACCCTCTTTAGACAATTCATTACGAAAAAACAACTTGCCTTCCCTAAATGTGGTGGATTGCTAGATATCGGTGGTGTTTCCAAGGGAGGCTGGGGGTTAGTGAGGCAATAGGAGAGGAACCGTGTGCTGATGGCACTCTTTGTTCAGTTATGAATATTCAGAGAAATACATAACATCTATTTCTTGGAGGGGTTGACGCATTGTACAGAAGAAGTACTTTGTGTACTGCTCAGATTTACAGATAATACAAAAGAAATCGCCCCCTGGAAATGTCCTAGCTAATGTTTTCAAGGAATTGCAGAAGCTCATGAAAGCAAATGCAAATTGCAAAATAATGACCTCTAAAATGAAATTAAGCCACGAGGATGTCTTTCCTCCGTCTGATGCATTTTAAATATGGGGAATTATCAGAAATGGCAAAAAAAATCCAATAACCACGAGGTAATGTTTTACACTATCTTCATTTCCATATCGTAATTTATACATGTTTATACTCATTTATAACAACCTTATGAAAGGTTAATTTAATATATATATATATATATATATATATACATATAGCACATGAATATCAGGCTGTCTTAATAGATGCATCAGTGACTGATTATAGCTCAATAGCGGGCTTCTTCCCATTAGTATTAGTGAATGTGCCAAAGCACGTTTTGAAAATGGTCCTGATATATATCCTGTTCCTGGAGCCATTTCCCCCACCGGCCTGTGAGCTGATTAGGACAGCTGGTCAGTGGCGCAGCCTACTTCAGAAATAAGAAGGGAGCAGCGAAATGTCTTGCAGTCTGTGCGATTCCAGCTAGGCATGTTACTTCATCTTCTCACCGAGAGCAATGGTGCATAAAGATGCCTAAAGGGTGGAGTCCTGGAGGTAAAGTTTATGGATCAAATCGTGCAGATGTGGATCATGCCGTAACAGCCTTCCTCCAGATCACTATAAGCTTGTTCTGTTTTTCCATTCAAAAGTATTATAACTCAGCCCTTCACAAAGGTGCCGTTAGGCAGCACTCCAACTACAGTATAACATATCTATAGGTGAATTATATGGCGTACAGCTAGTTTGTATTACCCCATTCATAACGGATAAATAAAACACACCTAACTTAAGAGTGAAATAATATTCACACCGTACTGCCCGTTTAAGAAAATATTGACATTATATTAACATCTTTAAGCAAATGCAAAAAATCTAACTAGTACTGCAAAAATGAATATTCAGGCAATTCAAAAGCAGTTCCCAATTTCAGATTCAGGCCGTGTTTAAAGGGGCGTATTTGGACACTGATTGCCAAATAAATTGGACCACAGTAGACGTTTAATTCTCATAACTATGCCATTTTTTATGTCTTTGGGGAAATAGTTTAAAAATTATTAAATAAATATAAAAAATCCAATATTTCCATTTTTCTTATGTGTACATGGCACTAAGACAATTCACATTTATTTTCATTAGACGTTTTGGAATGAAACACTCAGTTTCACATCTGTCCCCAGACCAGACTTTTGACTTTCAACTATGTCAGTTTATATTAATATTTGTATAATTTTAAAAGTAATAATACATATATAACGCTTTAACTTGAATCAATTAAAACATAACAAGTTTTGTCTTTAAGCATTTTGGGAATGATCTATTGTTTTTTATACAATCTATCATTGTCCTCGGTTCTGTTGTCATTTCCACAATGTTTACAAAATAAATACACAATAAAGATTCATCAAAGTTTTCTAGCTTGGGTACGATAGAAACAGCCAGGAAAAGTTGACCACACAGTGACATTGCAGATACATTTTTGTGTATCCTGAAATGGAGACAATTTAAAAGTAAATATCCCTAATATAGAGAGTATGTTTATTGTGCATCATTTCCAAACAGGCCATAAAGTAAATGACAAAAATGTCAAGGAAATGTGACATACATTTGTTTTATATAGTATATTTCGTGACATGATATGGCTAGTTCCAAAACTGGTATGCTTATTGCTAGTTTGCTCATTGCTAGTTTGCAATTAAAATAAATTAACTTGTGTTGAATACATTTAAATTGTCTGATACAATGCATTTAAAACTGGAGAATGTGATAATATTTAGTAATGGCAATCTCCGTGGACTGCTTCTCAAAAAGAACATAGTATTCCAAATTAATTTCAGTACAAACATATTTATATATTGCACTTGCTAAAATAAGAGAACATATTAAGATTCATGATTAACTGTAAGAAAAAGATACATCTTCATTTTCATCACCAAAAAAAGAGGCAGTTGGAGAATACAGTAATTTGGCAGTAGACAAAAGAGTCTTTATTATGACAGTGGAGGCTCTGACTCTCACTTAAACCCTGTTGATGCATATCATGTTATGCATCGGGAGTGTTTTCTTCTAAACAAACTGAGGCTGACGACATAACCGTGGTTGGTTGTGTTTCTGAGACGCTCTTCTGGGAGGAGGTTGGAGCCCTTGCGGAGTAGAGTCAGAAAAACAACCTCTCCCTCAGCAGAAAGCAGACAGCCGGCGGTGGACTTCACCCAGATGGAGAAGTGGAAGATGTGCCCCTGCTAATCGAAGGGGTGACTGTAGAGAGGGTCCAAAGTCCTCTGCGTCCACATGTACACGTGGTAACGATGGGGCCACGGCACAATTCCACATGTTCTTATGGATTGTCATGAAAGGGTTATGCACTCCGGCTGGTAGGGAGACTGCTCCATCTGAATGGGTTATGCACTCCGGC
>JACXGK010003459.1:0-45001 GCA_016801125.1 Novumbra hubbsi | reverse complement strand
GCAGGTGGGCAGGGTGTTACTGTACTCTGGGGCAGGTGGGCAGGGTGTTACTGTACTCTGGGGCAGGTGGTACTTCCTCAAAGCATTGAATGATGTCCTCTATCCTTCCAACCGCAGAGACGGGCGAGGTCGATCCGGGGCTCATAGAGCATTATAACACCCCGGGGTTCGTAGGCTGTCTGTCTCGCGTGGAGTTCAACGGAGTCGCACCGCTGAAAGCCGCCCTAAGGACCGCTGTTACAGACACGCCGACAGACCAAGCGCCGGACAGAGCGACAGACAGGCGGCCAGTGTCCTACCGGGGTAAACTAGTGGAATCCAACTGTGGGGCGTCGCCACTCACCATTCCACCAATGTCTGCTGCCACCGACCCTTGGCGCCTGGACTCAGGTATGACACACACACACTCAGGTATGACACACACACTCAGGTATGACACACACACACTCAGGGATGACACACACACACACTAACATCAAACACACAGTGTCGTATTCATCGGTGCCGTCTTACTGCAGGAGGCGTTCCCACCCATCCTACCCCTCCCTCCTCCCTCGCCCTCTCAGGTCTACCTAACAATTCCCTCCATTAGGGGGGATGAAACCCACTTAGTGGGACCGTACGGCTTGGCCTGCTGTTGAACAACCGCCCTATTCCAGAGTGGCAGGTGACAATGAGGCGTGTTTGTGTCAGTGTGTAGCTGACGTGGTGTGTGTCTCCCGGTGTCTCCAGGTGCCGAGTTCCCCTTCAATGAGGAGAGAGTGATTCCAGGTGGGGTCAACAGGAACTCGGCCATCATAGGAGGTGAGGATAGATCCCAGTCTAGCCGCTGGGCGTTTAATGTTGTCGTCAGATGTGTCTGTGACCCTTCTCCCGTTGACAGCTCCAATTTCTAAATCTGCGTGTGTCTTCGTGCCCAAGGTATCATCGCCGTGGTGATTTTCAGCATTCTGTGTACGCTGGTGTTCCTGATTCGCTACATGTTCCGTCACAAGGGCTCCTATCACACCAATGAGTCAAAAGCGGCAGAGCCGGCAAGTAGCGAGTCAGCCGACACCACCATCATCGGCACGGACCCCAACCCGGAAACCATCGATGAATCAAAGAAAGAGTGGTTCATCTAATGGCGAATGAGACGACGCAGACAAGGGGTGGCTGTATATCTAACCACCAATCACAAGAGATGCGGAGAGTGGCAGTTTTACCTATTGACTAATCACAGAAGCGGAGAGACGTCATCCAATATAGTCCCTACGGAATGAGGGATGAACAGAGGTGTATACGGATATCAGATGTTTCCCCCTTAAAAGCAGAAGAAAGAAGAGACTATTGGAATGTTGCATTGAGAGACTAAATCTGTACATAACTACTGACAAGTACTTATTTGTATTGTGTTTGGGAGTTTCCAGGTGTCCTCTGAATACAGAATAGATACAGTATATAATTACAGATCTGGATCAAATACATATCTTAAATACATTAAAGTTCCAATGCAGCCTTTATTCTTAATATCAAAGATTTTTTGTGTAACAGTAAAGTTTTTCATCTTTAGAGGAGTGGTCTTGAGTGGGGAGGAGTGGTCTTGAGTGGGGAGGAGTGGTCTTGAGTGGGGAGGAGTGGTCTTGAGTGGGGAGGAGTGGTCTTGAGTGGGGAGGAGTGGTCTTGAGTGGGGAGGAGTGGTCTTGAGTAGGGAGGAGTGGTCTTGTGTGGAGAGGAGTGGTCTTGAGTGGGGAGGAGTTGTCTTGAGTAGGGAGGAGTGGTCTTGTGTGGAGAGGAGTGGTCTTGAGTGGGGAGGAGTTGTCTTGAGTAGGGAGGAGTGGTCTTGTGTGGGGAGGAAAAATTGAAACTGGCTGTAATTGGCAAAGAGGTTTTGAATTTTCTTAATTGAGCGTAAGTAACCAAATTCGGTGAATGCCTGGTAATGTCACCATACATGCCAGAACTCCATCCCACCAAACCGCTGTAGCGTGGAAATTAAAATCTAATAATGGAAAACGACTCCTTTGACTGCGCCAGGAAAGGTATTGGGGTATCAAGGTTGATTTAATGTTGTGCTTTGGGGAATATTCTATTGTCTCCACTGTACCGGACTAACTAATCATGCACAGCTTACCTATTTACCATATGTATTTGACATCTGTATAATAATAGTTACTATTATTATAACCAATGGGACATATGCTAGCAGACTTTTTTTTTTTTTTACTGAGATCTGAAATATTATGCCAAATCATATGTTAATAAGTTTACCATCCTTGCTAATATGTCCATAGTCCACCCATATCTATTCTAACATTATTTGTCTGACAAACCACTCAGTCCATTAAGTGTTACCATAGAAATGTGGATGCCTAATGTCCTGCTGTAAATATGTTTTATTTAAGAATATATCGTCTCTCTCTTTTTTACGTTTATTTATTTAGAGACGGTTATAAATTATACATCAACATGACCTTCAGATAATATATGTAAGCATAGCACATGTATAAGAGAAGTTTAATTATGACATTAGATTGTATTCACAACAATTCATTTGAGAGGAATGTCTCAAAGCATGATGGATGAACATGGCAGAACCATTGTTACACACTGCACCGCAGTTGGCTGTCTGTCCTTCCACACAAGTGAACTCTTGAACTTTCAGTGCATTTTCTGTTGCCAAATACTTATGTTCTCGTGTTGGATTTCCAAGGATGAATTGATTGCTTTATCAATCCATAATTTTTGTAATTGTCAAGAGTGTTGTGTAATACAAGGAGAATCAGCTCTTGGCGTGGGATGAGGGTGGCGTGTTTATATGTGTAGACAGGGTTGGCGGTATACAGAGGGTGTGGCTTAAGGACAGGCCTTTGGGGTTTGGCATAAACGTTTAAGGCTGTGTTCTACAGTACGTAATTCAGTGTTTCCTGATTCGGGCCCTTTGTTTTTTGCCCTAGAACTCACGAACTTGACTCGAATGTTGCCCGTCCACTTACACACTTTAAGCAAGCAGATTTGCTCAAAGTAGTATCTTCAATTCTTTCATTTGAATCAGGTGTGTGAGAAAACAAAAATGTGCACCCCTTGGGGCCCCCGGGACCGGGATTGGGAAACACTGGCTTAATCGTTTTACCCACTGTGCCTTCGAGAGTAAGCCTCAGCCTTCCAATTAAGAATGTGACATGGTCATCGTAGTGCTACACCAGACCCATGTCAGCGCAGGTCATTTATTTCCTGTTTTTGAGTATATATTGTTACACATTGTTACACATTGTTTATACATTCATATTTATTCATCGTCTGTCAGTCATTGCAAATGTTTACCTCAAACGGTCGTTGCCTGGTTACAGTGTGAGGATTTCGTGACTGATGTTTTTTTTTTACTTTCTTTTTCTTTAATATAAAATGGCCCGTGTTGTTTGCTGTGAAATGATTGTCGTCTCAGAAGGTTCTACGCTGCCGAGTTGAAATGGAGCAAGACGAGGCTGTTTGGCCATCAACAATAAACACGCCTTTTCCTCGGTCTGTACTGTCAGTTGTCATGCCACATTTAGCCAACAGTCAGTCTGTACCGTCTGTGACGTCAGTTCTGAGTTCAGCTCTACAGGTCAATAAAGACAGCCTTTGTATCCAGGGTTACAGTGTATTTGTTTGGGAAAGGACATGATAGCAGATGTCCAACAGGTTTGGGGGAAATGTTAGTCAAAATACAGTTCGGCATGGAAATGCACATGTCTGAAGGAAAGGATTTCAAAAAGAGTTGTAAAAAGTGTAATAAATAATATTGATAATTATGAAAACTGGTGTTTTAGCAGGCATCTGCAAATGTGGGTATACCCCATCTGGGCAACAGCGGATGAAAACAGGCAACAAATGAAGAGTAAAACCTAAATCAGTTTTAGTAGTTTGAAGAGCTGGCTTTACTGGTGTTTACTGGGTGTTTAAAGAGCTTATCGTCTGCAAATGAACACACTTGTGAAAATAGGCCGAGTGCCTCTGATGGGAGAGAAACAGGCTTGCTAGAGTTTACTGCCTGCATTTCCGAAAAAAACTTCACAAGATCTATGGCCTACTTCAAACTAGACACTTTTTAACATTTAAAATATTGCCTTGGTTGTGTTTCGACTGTCAAAAATGAGTCAGATATAATCATTACTAATTCATCACTTGTTATAAGTAAAAGAAAAATGTCTTCATCTGGGCTACAATTTTTATTCATGATTATGAATTAAACATGTTCAATTTGACAGTACTACTTTATTGGGTACAAGTTAATTGACATATTTCAGGGCTTGTGGAGTAGGGGAAGAGAGCAGTTATATAGAATGGCTTGAAATTCAATTATAAAAGGCAAAACATATTCCAGTCTCTGCTAAAAACACTTATCACAACAATATGTTTAAATCTTAACCGGGCCTCTGTTCAATGCTATTAATTATTATACGCATGTTTCTATTAAAAATGGGGACTTTTTCATTTTTATTTTCTTTAGCCTATTTTACAGCCAGTGGCTAAAAATGGCAGAATGCTTCTTGAATGAAACGTGGCGTAGTCATTACATTAAGAACATAACATGACTCACATTACATTAAGACATGAACACCCCTTCACCAATACTCTGCCCGTTTTGACATCTGTTATGTCTGATCTTGTCTGTCATTAAACTCTCACACTGGAAGGTGACCTGACTTTTCTTCATTGACTTCCCTTTAGCTCTTTATCAATGATCAGACGTGAGAGGCACGCTAGCTCCCATCGAGGTAAGTGAATTTTGACCCAAAGAAATCCTAAATTACTAGATATATAAGCAAACAGACAAATCTAATTATATTTTTTACCCGACTCGTCATCCTAAAATATGTTCTCGTGCACCAATGCCAGACCGTTTGGACGGGTTGGTTCTGGGGAACGGAACCAGTCGTTCCGGATAAAAGACCCTCAGGTGCAGAGTTTTTCCCATCTGGGACGGTTCGAGAGGTCCTGGCCATTGAGGCGTATAGATAACTACAGGATGTGTGGAGTTGAGGGTTAGAATGGAGACAATAGAAATTTTAGGATGGCCAAACTAACTAGTTTGTAGCAGGCGTAGTAGTGATTAGGAGTAGTGATTAATTGTTCTGATTCGAATTGGCAGTAGAAATGGTTAATTACAATATATTCTGGGTGACATTTCAGAACGGTTGACAGCGGATGGCTGTAGCGGAGCCGCCTAAGTTAGACGGTACTGTGCATCCACTCTTCAGAAATTAGGCCGCAATGTTGATTTGAAGCATGTACATTTGATTTAACTGCGAGGTGCGCATCTCTTGAAAGATCCCGGAAAAGTCTGCAGCCACTCCATTATCCTTACACAAATGTATTTCTGAGTAAAGAGTGACCCCCAACGTCTGCCGGATGAATTACAAATCCATTTCTAGAGGACAGAAAGTGAACGTTAGTGCGAGCTTCTCAGAGCAGAGAGTGACAAAGCATATTCACTGAGTGGCCACTATCAAGTATGAAGGTGGTCAACTGCCCTAGCATTGTTGCCATCAGGACCAAGATTATTTTCCATCACAATTTGAGCAGTATAATATTATTTTATTATTATTACTGGGATAACGGGAAATACAAATTTCTACAGAACAACAATGTTTGAATTTGCACCTTGGTTATATGAAACAGCTGTTGATTGGATTCTCATTGGTGATTCTTGAATAACACTTATTTGAGAAACAACATAGTCTGCAATGCTAAAGACACCTGTCCTCTCTTCAGCAATGTTAACATTTGTATTAGTCAAGTGAGCAAAGCCAAACTGAGACAAATATTCATGTTTGAATAAACCTCTGTCAGTGTCAGGGCTCTTATATTTTTGGGTAGCTCGTTGCATTTCATGTACAGCATTGAATGTTTCCACCAGGAAAAAATGACGATGCCCTGAGTTTTCCGGGTGCTACCAGGGAGGTAGTACTTAGCTCTAAGAGCGATGTCTTCCGCCTTCGACGGTGAATCACCAACCACAAATAGACTAGGCGGGTCAAGTGTGTGATAACACGGAGAATCAACGCGCATCTTCAACTGTTCCGGATGTTGTGCCGAAAAAACCCCCCACCCATCGCGTGAACGCGCACGCTATTTTCAGTTGCTGCGAAATACTTGCTTGTCTTAAGATGTTTGCCATTCGCTTCGTTGTCAATTTAGCATACGGTTCTCTGATCCCAGTTGAACAATACGTTATTTATGTCTGTTCTTACAACAGTAAGAACACAACAGTACAATGATTTCGTTTTACACATTTTATTGTCGGCAGAAATCGCGTAGAAAACACTTGTAATGTGCAGTTTTCTGTTAGGCTATTATTCCAGTCTATACACATGAGTTTTCCGAAAGTATACACCATCATCGCAGGTATCTCTATAGTCTTATTTTACTATATATATATATATATTATGCAATGTATATATGGACCTTTATTAGTTATACATCTAGCCATAGCTGTTATGACAAAAAATATTATTTTATTCCATTGTAGCCCAAACTATAGATTGTAGGATATTGTAATTTGTCATTTTCTTGCCTGCCAAACCCCCCCTCCCCTCTGACAAACTTTTACATTGTTTTGGTAACTTATGTTGACCACAGAAGGTATTTTACTCTAGTGACACAACTGAGCACGTTTCTTGCTTGCCAAAAGTTGTCCCCCCTCCCCATCTGAAGACAGGAAGGTCAGGTTTTGTGTATTCCCTAATGCATTTTGTATTAAAGAAAAAGCATTGGGTATGAAGTCAGCGTTGGGTATGCTCCACTAGAATTTAAGGTTCACTAACAGCGTCTTCTTCACTTCTAAGATGTAATACTGTGTTCCCATTCACACGTGACTACCATAGACTGAGGTTATGTTTAAGAAGACCAAATCAGAATGTATCATGGGTACATTGATTAACAAACTTCTACATATAATAATGAGTCGTTCATTCTGACGCAAAGAGATTTGTAGCTAGATTAGTCAGTCAAGCGTCGCCTGCGGTCTTTTCCCTCTCGAACACAACCATTGGTTGTGTCTCGTATTCAATAAAACATCCTCGATTTCATTGGTTTAGATTTGGCTGATGTGCGTGTGTTTGGATTTTGCCATTTTTGTAGTCCCACGCACCGTCCATCTTTACTACACTGGGAGATCTTGGCGCTGCTACATCATCTTTGAGACAACTGCGAAGCGAAGGAAAGCCAGCTCTGTGAAGAAACGAGGAAAGAAGACGCGGTTAACTAGACACCTGAGACTGTATTTCACTGTCGCTGGGGCACATCAACTGTTTTAAAAATGGTAAGAATAACCCATTCTTCAATTCCTCGAGTGTTGTGAAGCTTTTATTTGAACTGGGTGGCTAGCGCGTATGCAGTAGTCAATTCGCGGTGGCTAGACGAGCAAGCAGGGGATGTTTGGCGAATAATCCTGACTCATTGAACAGGCTGCCATTTTGCATCATAAATGCTTTTGGTTGTGCCTAACCTCTCCTTTAAGAAAACGTATCTTATCTATACCCAATAACACGTTTTCACGGATTAGACTATCGTATATGCTGTGTGTTTCAATAATGGCTACTACGCTGGTCTAGCTGTCGTTCTTTCAGATAGTAGCGTGTTGTTGCTTTAGCTAACGTTAGCTAGGTACAGAAGTAATAGTAGCTTGATGGCCCATGGCTTTTATACTGTCTTGCTTTTTGTATTGAGTAAGATAGCAGGTATATAGCTAGTGGCTGACGTTATACCAACATAAGCGAACTATCATTTAGGTACTGTCGTTTAATACTGTAGTTAATAAGCGAACTTGACAAAGTTACTGTGGGTAGTAACGTCATGTTCTGTGTGGCTATTACTAGCTAGTTACAGTAACGAAATGATGTTGACCATGGATATAATATACCACGCCGTTTGAGGAGTTGTTAAACGTAAATTTGGTTGTCCTCTGGCAAATAAGTACAGTACAGCTATATGTCATTGTCCAGTTTTACTTTGTGTTAGGAAATCCTCAGTTATTGAAGGAAATACATTTGTTTTATTAAGACAAATAAGTAACTTACAACATTTGATCTTGAGTTGATGATTAATCAATGTTTTAGCACGATGTTAGTAACAACATTGAGCCATCGACAGCCTATACTTTAATGTTTTCCCATGGCTGTTTCTTACCATGTTCATCAAAACGTGCATCTAATACAACCAACTTTACTTACCTTTAACTAATCAACTAATTCCACCTATTATGACTTCTGTGTTTTGATTGGTTGACAATGACATGTTTGAAGACAGCCGCCTTGACATGGTATTCAAGACTATTGACATGTATTTATACATTTTTATTTAAAGTTGGAATTGGAGCACCCTCTCTGAAGAACAGAGGCAAGAGGTTATATGGGACATATGTCAATTTATTGGCAATTGGTGACAAAATGTTATTGCTAACAACAAACAGAATCAAACTATAAGGAGTTTAGTTACTTAGCTAGTCGCCATCTTGTCTATTTCAAACCTGTCCTCATTGATTGAAACAGGTGAGTGTCTCAATGACATGTTGTGGTTTGGGATGGACAGCCATCTGACTCAGCCGCTTGTACTGGTTATAACTGTAATAGAGGGTCATAATATCTTATGGTGTCATGAGTTAACTCTCTCCGTTAGTCAGTTAAATAGCTTGTTTGATTCAAAAGCACCTGCACCTTGCCTGGCCACATAACAAGGTAGCAATACATGACCCTCGGACAGATTGCAATACATTATTATTTGCTTAAACATATATTTTTATACAGCTTCCATCTGCTTTTCCTGTTAGAACTCTTTGGAGGTAGTCCTTTTTAAGTTTTTAAAAATAAACAACTTTTCAGGTTGTCACTTTCACAAATTGGTAAAGACTGTTAAAGCTTCCTAATACACAGGGTCATGTCTAGAAACCACAATAATAGTTGTCCCAGTGAGTTGTCCAACACACACTTATTCCCATCTTGAGACCCGTGAAAAGGTCCCCAACATGTTGTTCTGCTGCTGGTATGCATGGCTGTTAGATGTAGAACTAACAACCATTAGGAGTTCATGGGAAACGATCCGGGGGACTCTGACGTCTCCAGCTCCAAGAGGAGGCTGGTTCCATTATGGAGGGCCAGGGAGGAGAAGAGGTTTCATGGGGGTTGAGGGCATCTACCCTGCTGTAGGGGGAGGAGACGCCTGAGGTAGCAGGGAGCCGAACTCCTGCAGGGATGCCGGGTTTGGTAATTGCCAGGATGTAGGTAGTCTGGGTGCACCTTTGTCTCTTGGTGGATGCAAGCTTCGTCTGGAAGCTGGAGAAGTGCTGAGGTTGAAACAGGATGTGCTGCTGCAGTCTAGATAACTCTCAAGGGTTCAATGGCGCGAGCAAACCTGTTCACTACTTCACCATGGATTCCGCTCTTCCTGGAATTAATCGATTGTCGTAACTGTCGTCACGGTGGGTTTGCGTTGCTGTCCTGCCAGTTGTCAATCAAGAAGTAGGTTAATCTTCCCTCGTTCAGGACAACCTAGTGGGGAGGAGGGGTTAGGTGGCTTAGCCCTGTTAGTTTCTGAGTAGTGTGGGGTTGTGGCTTTGAGGTAGTAGGAGTGTGTAGGTAATGTTGGGTATTAGGATGGTGAGTCGTGGTAAAGTGGTGGTTGAGTAACTGCGTTGTCCCACAGCCAAAGCTGTCATCCCCATCCCGTCATTCGTTGTGTTATTAGGGCTACTTCATTGTTACTTTAATTGTGTTGTTGATGTAAAACATTCTGCACAAAAACACAACTGATTTGACTCAGCTTTACACTGACTGTAAGACAATGCTGTTGTCCGTTATGCTTGTTTGTTCCCGGATCTTTAGTAGGATTCCCAGTTACCTGACAGCATTAGAACTGGTGTGGATTCATAAAAAGTGGTGGTTGTTTGGTGCTTCCAGGTCTACAGCACCAATGTTTAATAATATTAGGAAACAGGCTGGGGTTCCTTCCTGGAAACCATGGACCAGAGGCTGGTGGTGTGGAATGGGTTCTTGTTCCTGTGTCGGGTTTCACAACTGACAATGAGGAAATCACGGTCACAGCCTCAATGTTCTCAGCACGGACGTCAGCGTAAGAGGGGCTGTTTCCTGTCGTGTTGTCTTGGACCTTTTTGGGCCTGGTGCATGTCTGTTGCAGTGACCAAGTGTTGTGACCCAGTTGCCTTCGAGGGCTTCTAGTTAGTTTCCCCCTGCTGGCGCACACACACACACACACACAGAGTAAACAAGTGACTATTGCTATAGGTTTGTCTAAATATAACGTGGACAAACAAGGCCTATCATTCTATCTGGTGCTGGATGTAAGCCCACTCGCTGCTTGTCAACAGTGTCAGGAAGTAAATGGTGTGTATGTTGCATCACCTCAATGCACCACACACACACACACACACACACACACACACACACACACACAAACATCCTCAGGCGTGGGCCTAAATGACAAGTAAATTACTGGCTATTTATAGACCCTATGCCTTGCTGTCACCTTCAATAAGCCTAACCTCTCTTACTCTCTCACTCTCATATCTCTCTGAAAAGAAAATGGACATTGCAGGGGTGTCCTAGGGTTTGTTCCATACCGATGTCTGAAGCATATCCATACCCAACCAGCGTCTTTGAACCGTTGCAGGATTGACTAGATTTTGGCAAGCTGAGCCCCACCGTGAGGACAGCATCCTGGGCATAAACTGTTCTAATGCGTGGTTGGCTGTGTGTCCCGTCTCACAGTTCGGCTGCTCCGGAAGTCCCAGCATAAGGCGAGCAGTCTAACATCATCCGGAAGGTTCTGTAGTACCATCGGGGCTGGTGGCGCCGCGGGTCGACGCCAGTCAGGGTGGTGGCGGAGACGAGCTTTGTGTTTGTTTCCGCCTGTTGCTGTTCGGGTTTGGCAGGTGACCACGTCTGTCTTACTCCTCCAGGCGCGGTGTTGAGGAACCCGTTACCTGAGGCTGCGAGGAGGAGGAACCGCGGACAGCCCCACTGACGCCCGGCCTCCCATGGACACCGCGCTCTGAGACGTCGCCCGTTGTGAAGAGACCGACCGCACAGCGGGGGGAGGAGCGCGGAGGAGGCGAGGAGGAGGAACGCGATCATGTCGTCCAACAGGAACCAGAACCCTCACGGGCTGAAGCAGATCGGGCTGGACCAGATCTGGGACGACCTGAGGGCAGGCATCCAGCAGGTGTACACACGGCAGAGCATGGCCAAGTGCCGCTACATGGAGCTCTACACGTATCCCACACGCTAAGGGTGGGGGGGCTCTGAGTCTACACGTATCCCACACGCTAAGGGGAGGGGCTGACGAGGGTGGGGGGTTCCTGAGTCTACACGTATCCCACACGCTGAGGGTGGGGGGCTCTGAGTCTACACGTATCCCACACGCTAAGGGGAGGGGCTGACGAGGGTGGGGTTCATCTAAGGCTCTGTAGGGAGATGGAGCGTTACACTGTGCCCTTCTGCGTCCCCGTGGTTTGAGTGTTACGGGTGGGGCTGTGTGGCGTTTTACTAGGACACACACTCTGTTGTTCCCCAGCCTTAACTGCCCCGCCTGTCAGCCATGTGTATAACTACTGCACCAGCGTGCACCAGTCCAGCCAGGGCCGGGTCTCCGGGGCCCCCGCCAAGCCTTCCAAGAAGAGCAGCACGCCGGGCGGGGCCCAGTTCGTCGGCCTGGAGCTCTACAAGAGGCTGAAAGAGTTCCTGAAGAACTACCTGACCAGTCTACTCATGGTGAGCACCGAGCCTCTCTGGGGCTCTAACGGGGGGGGGGCTCGTTGCGTCTCTTCCCGATGACCTCATGCGCCCCGCCCCACAGGACGGCGAGGACCTGATGGACGAGTGTGTGTTGAAGTTCTACACCCAGCAGTGGGAGGACTACCGGTTCTCCAGTAAGGTGCTGAACGGGATCTGCGCCTACCTGAACCGACACTGGGTCAGACGAGAGTGTGACGAGGGCCGCAAGGGCATCTACGAGATCTACTCGGTAAGGGGGAGGGGCGTCTACGAGATCTACTCGGTAAGGGGGAGGGGCGTCTACGAGATCTACTCGGTAAGGGGGAGGGGCGTCTACAAGATCTACTCGGTAAGGGGGAGGGGCGTCTACAAGATCTACTCGGTAAGGGGGAGGCGTCTACGAGATCTACTCGGTAAGGGGGACGGGTGGGGTTGGGCAGGTAAAAATGAGGCTCCATTTCTCTTATTGTAAAAGTGTGATGACGTATGGAAGCCCATACTATAATATACATCATATAGTCCCTTATGGGCGTCCGTAGACACTGACTTGTCCCTGGTCTTTCTCTCTATCGATGTCTTCCTTTAGTTGGCCCTGGTGACGTGGAGGGAGTGTCTGTTCAGGCCCCTCAACAAACAGGTGGGTGATGCAGAAGTCACGTATGACCGACGCGACACGCGTGTGGTGATTAGAACCACAGACCTGCCAGGTGCAACGCTGAGACCCGCCTCCTCACTCTGTGGCGGTCTGTCCGGCAGGTAACGAACGCCGTGCTGAAACTGATCGAGAAGGAGCGGAACGGAGAGACCATCAACACCAGACTCGTCAGTGGAGTGGTGCAGTCCTACGGTACCGCCGCAGAGCGTCGACAGAGCATCCGGTCGGTAGGTTGGCTGTGTAGGAGCAGGCGTCAGACGGTGCTGCTTTGTGTCCCCTGCAGTTGAACTGGGCCTGAACGAGGAGGACACCTTCGCCAAGGGGCCCACTCTGTCTGTGTACAAGGAGTACTTTGAGTGCCAGTTCCTCACGGACACGGAGCGGTTCTACACACGGGAGAGCACGGAGTTCCTCCAGCAGAACCCGGTCACGGAGTACATGAAGAAGGTGGGTGAGTGGGCAGGTGGGGGGCAGTAGCGATGGTGGGTGTAGCGGCATTGGCGGGTGAAGGTGTAGTCCAGGAGGGTGACTCTGTCTGTCTGTAGGCTGAGGCCCGTCTGTTGGAGGAACAGAGGCGTGTTCAGGTGTACCTCCATGAGTCCACCCAGGACGAGCTGGCCCGGAGGTGTGAGCAGGTGCTCATCGAGAAACACCTGGAGATCTTCCACACGGAGTTCCAGAACCTGCTGGACGCTGACAAGAACGAAGGTGAGGAGCGGGGGACGGGGTGTGGGGGACGGGGTGTGGGGGACGGCGGGGGACGGGGTGTGGGGGATATTCGGCTCCAGAGATGAAGGGAATTAGGAGTAATGTTGATTATTTGGTAATATGGGCCCCTGTTTCGTGAACTAATTTACATTCTTTTCCATCTACCCTCAACACTCTCTCCTCTTTAGACCTGGGTCGTATGTATAACTTGGTGTCACGTATAACGGATGGATTGGGGGAGCTGAAGAAACTTCTAGAAACGCACATCCACAACCAGGGCCTGGCTGCCATTGAGAAATGTGGAGAGGCCGCTCTTAATGTATGCGCACACACACGCACGCAAGCACACAAAGACGGACACACACACACAGAACTAATTATTCACCTGTTTGCGTCTCCCAGGACCCCAAGGTGTACGTCCAGACCACTCTGAATGTCCATAAGAAGTACAACGCTCTGGTCATGTCTGCCTTCAACAACGACGCTGGCTTCGTGGCAGCTCTGGACAAGGTACTTACAGTCAATGTCGGACGCCCCCCACTAGCGAGCGTCCGCTGTACATCTGGGGTTCCGACTTCGGGGGCCCCAAGAGACGATTGACGTGCCTTCAATCTCTCCCCCGTGGCTCTCCCCAGGCCTGTGGTCGTTTCATCAACAACAACGCGGTCACTAAGATGGCCCAGTCCTCCAGCAAGTCGCCGGAGCTCCTGGCCAGACACTGTGACTCCCTGCTGAAGAAGAGGTGGGTGTGCCTCACTAATTATGGGGTGTTTTCGCCAGGCTGACCCCCACTGGTTCCCCCCCATGTTGCGCGTATACCGGGCAGTTTAATTCACCGCTGACAGCGTTGTTTGACCAGAATTGACCAGAGAAGCAGCTGGCCGGAGGGAGGTTCCGTTGGGTTCCGTTGGGCCGTTACTCTACATGTGGTTGTGGGGGGAAAACGCGACTTCAGTGGCGTCTGTTGAAAATAGGATCTCTGCCTTTCCTTTTCTCGAATCCTAGGCTGTCGTTGTGGTCACTTTCAGAGTGATTTTACACATTCACTCGTCGTAGGAAACTCTCTTTTTGTTTAGTCATTCATAGCTCTTGCCGGTTCTGATGGGTTCAGGGTAGTTCTATGATTACTGACCAAGGAAGAAGCCCCTTCGTGTGCCTGGTCTACGCTGTAGGCTGCAGTTTAATAAACACCAGGCTACATGATTAAAAAGCCAGGCCAACTCCCCAGGGCTTTAACAGGTGAACAAGGGTGTGTGTGTGTGTGTGTGTTTGTTGTTGAATTAGCACGCTGTGTGTGTGTGTGTTCCCAGCTCTGTTTCACTGTGTGTTTGTTCCCCAGTTCAAAGAACCCTGAGGAGGCCGAGTTGGAGGACACACTCAACCAAGTGGTGAGGATCTTGTTATGGTTTCAGATTTAGATTAAAAGTCTATATCTATTTCCTTTCATAACACTGAATAAAGGAATCAACCTCTAGCTTTTTGTAACTCAATACCGGTGTTACTTGTTGTCTGCCCCGTTAAGGCTCAGGCTGGGTGTTGGTGAAAGCACTTTTGTGATGACCGCTGACGTAACAAGAGCATTGCAAAAGGCATTTGATGAGTTAGAAATGGTTCTTTCCTCAGATGGTGGTGTTCAAGTACATCGAGGACAAGGACGTCTTCCAAAAGTTCTACGCTAAGATGCTGGCCAAACGCCTGGTCCATCAGAACAGTGCCAGTGACGACGCCGAGGCCAGCATGATCTCCAAACTCAAGGTCTTTTCACACGCATCCTGCTTTAATGGAAACGTGTACAGCGGCACAGATCCAAGGTCACGCAAACAATTTTAGTTTTTGATGTGCTTTTGTTTTCTGCTCGCTCTCCTCAGCAAGCGTGTGGCTTTGAGTACACGTCTAAACTCCAGCGGATGTTCCAGGATATCGGCGTCAGCAAAGACCTCAACGAGCAGTTCAAGAAACACCTGACCAACTCCGAACCTCTTGACTGTGAGCTCCTGTCGGTTAGGGTTAACGCACGCACCTGTTTCTGGGTTTGCTTCGCATACAAAAGCACCTAACTAAGGAGTCGTCTGTGTTGCAGTGGACTTCAGCATCCAGGTGTTGAGCTCAGGTTCCTGGCCGTTCCAGCAGTCGTGTACCTTCGCCCTGCCGTCCGAGGTGAGAACCCGCTCGGCGCCCGATTCAGCCGCTTACCTCATCCACTGTTCTCATCCACTGTCCTCTCCTCCTCCAGCTGGAGCGCAGCTACCAGCGGTTCACGGCGTTCTACGGCAGCCGGCACAGCGGGCGCAAGCTCACCTGGCTCTACCACCTGTCCAAAGGAGAGCTGGTCACCAACTGCTTCAAGAACAGGTACGATGTCCGCCGTGTCTCTGCTCCTCAATGAAACCTGCTGGTGCCGATTGTGTCACTGACTTATCCGCAGGGGGCCCCCCACGCTGGCCTGTCCGCAGGGGGGCCCCCCACAATAACCCTTCCGCAGGGGCCCCCCCTCGCTGGCCAGTCCGCAGTGGGGCCCCCCACAATAACCCGTCCGCAGTGGGGCCCCCTACAATAACCCATCCGTAGTGGGGCCCCCCACAATAACCCTTCCGCAGGGGCCCCCCCACGCTGGCCCGTCCGCAGGGGTGCCCCCCACAATAACCCGTCTGCAGTGGGGCCCCCCACGCTGGCCTGTCCGCAGGGGGGCCCCCCCACAATAACCCGCAATATGTATTGCAGGTACACTCTTCAAGCCTCCACCTTCCAGATGGCCATCTTGCTACAGTACAACGCAGAGGTCCTGTACACCGTTCAGCAGCTCACTGACAGCACTCAGATCAAGACCGTGAGTCCTGCCCATGCTGTCTCCGTGCCCAAATGTAGCGGCGTTAAATGGGTTTCATGAATTACGTTCTTCTCCAATCGCCCGCCCGCCAACTCACCCATATACCTGCGCTCTGGAACATGAGCGCAAGTATATAAATTATATAAAAATAATAATAATAAAAACAGGAATGGAAGTGTTAGTGACCGATAAGATAAATGCACCAATGGTGTTTAAACCAGCGTCATCCCAGACAGCAATTATATACATTTTGTTTTTAACCATTTTCCCTTGTGTTGTTTTAGGACATCCTGGTTCAAGTGTTGCAGATCTTGTTGAAATCCAAATTGCTGGTGGGTGAAAGTCACGTGGATGCAGTCAGTCTTTCGCTATACAAGCCTGTAATTCCGGTGGGGAAGAAAGTGACTAATGTGGCTGCTTTGTATGTCAGGTCCTGGAGGATGAGAATGCAAATGTAGACGAGGTGGACTTCAAACCAGAAACCCTGATCAAACTCTTCCTGGGATACAAGAAGTAAGTCCTCTTCTCGGAGGGTTTTCTCAGTTTGTGTGGTCTCTCCCTGTCTCTTTGACGAAGCGGAGGCATCAGACGTTGTCCCACAGCCGTGCTGTTTGTTATTCACTTCCACAGCAAGAAGCTGCGCGTAAACATCAACGTTCCCATGAAGACCGAACAGAAACAGGAGCAGGAGGCCACTCACAAGAACATAGAGGAGGACCGCAAGCTCCTCATACAGGTGTGCTCACGCGTGTCTCGACGGCAGTTTGCCGGAATATTCGGTACTGAATTTCACAGTATTAGCAAGTGGTCGGGCTAGGGGACGAATTTGGGTCCCGGTTAACCGTTGTACACTGTACTATACTGTCCAGGTATAATGTAAAAGTAGAATACATTGTAACTAACTGTTGTGTGTGTGTGTGTGTGTGTGTGTGTGTAGGCTGCCATAGTCAGAATAATGAAAATGAGGAAGGTTCTAAAACACCAGCAGCTTCTGGCTGAAGTCCTCAACCAGCTCTCCTCTCGCTTCAAACCCAGAGTCCCTGTCATCAAGGTAATGCCCAAAAACATAATGTCCATGTCGTCGAAATACCTGACTAGCATTATTTTCCACTTGTTTTGGTCTTGTGTATATAATACCCCCCCCCCCCCCCCCCCCCCCACTCCATCTGTCTTTCCTCTGTAGAAGTGCATAGACATCCTGATAGAGAAGGAGTATTTGGAGAGAGTCGACGGTGAGAAAGACACGTACAGCTACCTGGCTTAACCCCCAACGCCCGCAGCCCATTTTTCCCCTTCTTTCCTTTCCGTTTTTTTTTTTTATAAATGTATGATTTAATAAAGAGGTCCCTCTGACTGGCAGTGGAGAGGAGTGTTCACACGCGGACATATTCCCGTTTTGATATGTACATAAGAACAGAAACCCACACACACCCCGGACCTCGCCCCGTGGCAAAGAGCGAAGCCCAACCAGTGAGCTATTACCGCATGCGAATGTTTACCTGCTAGCCTGTTCTGAGTGCGGGCGCCGTAGCGGCTAACTCTCCTGCCGTCATCGTGGCAGACGCGTCAGTTCGGCAACACACTAACGTTGGGAGTTACCTGAAGCGCACGCCGAACCCCTCTAAGCCAGTTCGGCGGAGTGGAGATGGACACGCTGGACCCACACGGTGATGATTGAAGCGATGAAAGACTTGAGCGGTGAGGCTACACGGAGAGGAGCCGCGGAAAGCATAGGAAGGCCCGGTAATTTATGTCTAGACTTTGAATCTGCACTTCTGGAGAGTGTTGGAATAATCGAACTGCTACCATATTCCAAACTGAGGTCGATCCTCTTTCTACGTGGGGAGATCTCTGAAAATGTGGCTTCGGTTTCATTTGGGATTCGGCCGAATCTCCCCCCATATCATTACTGCAACGAGAACCATTTGTATAGTGTGGTTAATTTTATAAACGTGTGCTAAATAAAAAGTAACGGTTTCTCTACAGCAATCTCGTCACTGCCTGGGTTGTTGCTAACGCTGCAATGTAGTGTTGGACCGTTGAGGGTTCTTTGTCATAAACAAGGAGCTCATTGTGAGTTTTAGCAGTGCTGATTTATAAGCACTGGTTGCTGCAGTGGATCCGAATATATCTCTCTCTCACTTAAGTGTCTTAAAAACGTTAAACAAGATTTGAGTGCAGTGGTTTTAAAAGAAAACAAAGGACACATTCTGTAGTTGCATTACACATCACGTTTAATATTCCCTGTTAACACAGTACAACAAAGATCAGCACCTTGGAAATCAAGACAGTGGTCCCAGATAAACACCTGGAGGACACTGAGGACAGTAGCGAACCTTCCACAATGCTCAGCATTGTCTCGTACTTTCCCAATTCTGTGATCGAGAAGCATTGATGTTCCGCGTAATAGACGTTTACAGTACGTGTAAAATCAGCTGGCTCGACAGGTCAGGGAGTGTACATTAAAACATATGCAGGTGTGACGTGGCCTTTTGTTCTCCAGTCACAGACCAATAAAGGACCTGATTCAATCTCAGTTCAGCGCTACAATGCAATTTCACCAAGCGCTGTGGAATGTCTGCAAACGAGGGGGAACAACTCAATAAATATTCACCACTTCTGTGTAGAAAGTCCACATAAAGGATGAAGTCGAGCCACCGCACCAGCATGTGTGGTCATGGTAAAAATAGTTTTGGAATGAATCAAAATCTTTGATGACTGAGGTGCTTTTACTCCCGTTTTAAGGGGATGGCTCAAAGCAACTTGTAGTAAATGGAAGCCAAGACCTCTCTTCCGGACCTGCAGACATTTCACAATGTTGTTGTAGCTAAAACGGCACACCTGCTTCACTTAGGGCTTGATGATAAGTTGACAAGGCTACTCCGGCATGCTTGCCCTGGAGCATGACAGTAGCCACGCTGACAGCATTCAAGCAGGTTATTCAATACACCCCCATTTTTTATTAACTGAAAGAACGCTAAAAACGAAGTGCGCACAGCTCTGGTGTGTGGGCAGTCATATGATACCATATCCCAAAGAGCAGTATCCTAACTGGATCCACACAGACTACGTAAAGAATAGACATCCATTCTAACGTTACCATCATCAGTAATCCATCTCTTGACTGTAGTATTTTAAAAACAGCACCACTGAAACTGCTGGTGACAAGAGACGGTTGTAAAACAAGAACAATAACGAACAATTCAGAGCTGGTTGTTTTGGTTCAAGTCAGCTGGATCCTCAAGCGCCGGACAACACTGAATTGCAGTAGCAGCGACGTTTCCCCTGGAATACGAACACGGAACCCTTTTGTCACCACGCATTAATCCGACGGCGCGTAAAACCTAATGATCAGCAACACACAGGCTCCGATCAACTGACGATCGTGTTCTAACAATGGGGGTCAAGGCACAGCAGAACTGGTCACCTGCAAGGTGTTTATAAAAGTCCAACGTGACAAAACATCAACTTGCTTTGGTAACTACCATAGATTACAATAGACTACAACAGATCGCGTAGACGCATAGTGGTTTCTTCTATAAACCAGACATCAATCACCGTGAAGAAACCCGGTAGGTTTGCTGGCCCACATGTATCATATTGTCACCTCAGATATTAAGAAATAGTCTCAAAACAGCGTGTTCTGGCACTGTGTGTGTGTGGAGGGTATATATATATTTTTTTAAAAGGATGTCACTGAGAATGCTTAAACCTGTAGACAACCTTAAGGAAATGAGTTTTGGTCCCAGTAAAATGTTATTAACCACTACTTGTGATTTCCAGAGTCAATAGTGTGTTCGCACCAACCGCGTATAAAAAGTATCACAGCGATAAGTAGATTGTTCCGTTTCCTTTTCAACACCAGTTTCTGAGTGCCTGAGCGCCAGATGTAAACAGTTCGAGTGACCATGGCAACCAGGAGCATAACCTATCCCAGAGAACACCGATTTGTTGTTAGATAAAGAAAATAAAACGATTTGCGAGAGAAAAGAAATTAGACAAACTTTTTGAAGCATCCCAAGGAATTACACGACTCCTTTGGGTTTCCTGAAAAGAGCGAGCAGGGGAGAGTGTGTGTGTGTGTGTGTGTAAGGCCATTGAGTTAATCCAGAGGAGGTAGAGGGGATCATGGCATCTCTGATTCCCGCTCGATGCCGACGTACTTCAGAGCATCAGCCTGACTGTACCTAAATGACAAGATAGGACCATTAACGCGTCGGGGAGAACAAAACGGAAATTCTGGACAGGATCCTGACAGGGAACCTGGACCGAGCGGTGTTGTTTCACACGATCTCAGTCAACCGGTCCGAAGATCGGCAGGTTCAGAAACCCCGGAGGCACTAACCTGTAGTCAAAGAACAGCTCCTCTCCAGTCTGAATAGTTCTCTTGGCAAATATCCCGATACGGTGGTCCCCATTCACCATCATCACTGCCAGAGAAAGTGACCGTTACCACAACTTTGTAACGCTGAACTCTCTTTCCGGATTATCCAGGTCAAAGGCTTAATAATTAGCCTACAGACGCTCCCTGAAGTGTTTTAGTTTTGTAATAGAATTAAAACAAGTGTCTGTAGAAAATCGACACATCCTGATGCATCTCCAACCCAAAAGAGTTTAAAGCATCTTAAAGCCAAGCCCTCAACAGGTCTCTTGTGCATTTACCCAGTGACACCAACTCACACACCTAATTAAAAACAGCCATGTAGTAAAATCGTCCAAATACATTCCAAAGCCAAAAGACTAGTGAAATACGTACAAAATACACTCAAGTTCACAGAAAGGGAAGAAAGATCTGCATATAAATGCATGAAACTCTCAGGAATGGGCAATAGAACATTCTAGACCTTCTACAGGCACTGCTTCCAGAGAGGCTTAAACCCGCTGGACAACGCTAATACCATGGGAAAACATTCACCAATCTGTTTTTGACTACATGTATTTTATGCCAATCCAAATAACCCGTCAACACCATTGTAGGCGTCACTGCCAGACCTTTTGCATAGCAGTTGGGGTTAACGGAATGGTTGGCAAAGCGAATCTTGTTTCCTTTCCTCGTCGCATCCACTACAAAGTCTAAGAGAGAGAGAGAGAGAGAGAGAGAGGAGGGGATAAGCTTCTCTTGCCACCTAGCCCCCAAAAAACGTTTGAACATTTTACGAGAGCGTTACCATTGTTTAGGTTGAAGAGGAAGCTACACATGTATTTGTCATAGACCTTCCCTCTGCGATCAGCCTCATCCTGGGAGATTATCTACGAAGAGGGACATACAACAACGATTATGATGATGATGGCCGTTACACTGCACTCAAAGCCATCAAACAGACAAGATGAAATCAAACCCCACCTCTCCACAGTACTCAGAGATGAACTCGTTCTTCTGAACGGGCTCTTTGATGAAGATGCCCCAGCCGGCTACATCGGACGGAGCTAGGAGCAGATGCTGGAGGAGACACCAGAGTGAGATACAGGTTTTAAACCAGGAAAACAAAAACTTTTGCGACAGTTCCAAACAAAATGTCTTAATTCATTTAACCAGGTGAAAAGCCCATCGAGAAAGTGCTTCGTTTTCTTATGAGATACCCCGGCCGAGAAGGCAGTAGCAGCGAATACAAGACGGACGTCAGACAAAAGGAGTTAACGGAGGCCTGGCCCTGGACCCGGTTACCTTCTTGGCTCCCCTCTGTATGGAGCAGTTCTTACAGGAGACGTTCTTGCTGTCCCAGTGTTCAGCCGCCCCACAGGTCAGGCAGAGGTCGGGGTCACACTCCCTCACGGCCAGGTAACACGGGCACTGTTTGGTGTTACACTGGGCCTTGCAACGACAGCCCGGGAAACGGTTCTGACCTAAACGCAACACACCCACACACACACCTTGAGTGAGATGGAGTGTGTGTGTGTTTAGTGGGGGTGGGACTGCGTTGTTGCTGGTTTATGTGAGGGAAGAAAGGAGAACGTCCTCACACTCCGAGCTGCACTGGCAGAATTTCTCGCAGAAGTTCTGTGCCGTGACGCAGGGACACGAAGAGTCACAGGGCTGGCGGGGATGGTCACACGGCTGGTAGTTGTACACGTGGTTGGATGAGCCGTCTGCACGAGGAGGACGAGTGTCGTGAAGAAGAACCAAACCCAAAAAGAACCAACAATAATGACAAGACCTTTCAGGGGGGCCACGGCAACTGGAGTATCCCACGGCTGACCGCGACGACATGGATCAATCAATCAAGTTTATTTATATCACACAATTCATACATAGAAGCAAATGAATGCGCTTTACAGAAGATAATAAGGACATTTAAACGAGAAATACAATGGTAACGGTTTGATTAAAACGCTACCTTTCTTCAGCTGGATCTTCCTGCAGTGAGTGGCCCATAACCTTGACCAAACAAACACACCAGTCGATTAATAACAATAAACTGCATGTTAAAACATGAACATTCAAGCAAAAATACTTTACTAATATTATGCTTGTGAGGAGTGATCAGATTGTGAGCCAATGATTAAATGAATTGCTCTATTGATCAGGCAGCAAAATAATTGCTCTATTCAATAGTAAGACCGGACCGGTACCCCCAACACGACACCCCGGTTGACGTGGCTGTGTTGCTATAGAGACCACCGCCAATCCAGTTGTGATTGAATAGGCAGAGAGAAATCTCCCCATACATCTCCATGACGGGGTGTCCAACCGGTTCCACAGAGGGTCTGCAGGTTTTGGTTTTGTCCTGTTAATTGGTACCCAGTTCAGACCTAAACAACCAGGCGAGGGTAGAAAATAACCAATTGGTGACCTAATGAATTAATTCAAGTGGGAGAGAGAACCTGCATATGCTTGACCCCGGATCCGGTTTGACACCTCGGCTCTAGGATATTTATATTGTACCGGTGTTTCCTCTTTTTCTTGCGAGGGGGCGTGTCTTCGTCCTCCGCCGGAGCGCGGGCGATGATACTAGACTCCTTCACTCTGAACTCGTACACCTACAAAAGAGACACACACGTCACCAGAAGATCTACAAAATGTCCTTCCGTTAAACCAGCGGGGCCAGTAGAAGGAGCATCTCACCTGGCGGCAGGTCTTGGTCCTGATGAGGCGGGCTATAGCACAGTAGTTGTCGTAGTAAGTTCCGATGAGAACCCGGAAGAGTGAAGCCTCCGCTCCGCTCCAATCGACCGCTTCAGGCTCACAGGTCAGCTTCAACTTCACTGGAGTCTGGCATCGGGAGTTACCCTCTGAAATGAGGGGCCACAGTTAGTACATATAAAAGACGCGTGTGTGTGTGTATGAGAGAGTGTGTGTGTGTGTGTGTGTGTGTATACCTGAGCTGCTGGTGGTCTCGTCCTTCTTGTCGTCTTCATCCTTGTCATCGTCCTTCCCTTCACGCTCGCTGTCCGTGTCTCTGGCGTCCGTGGCGATGGTCGGGGTGCCGGGGCGGCTGTTGCCGTTGGGTCTTCCCCGTCGCCGACCCAGGGGCCGTTTGGACGGGGTCTTCGACCTCTCCGTTGCCATGCCGTCAGCGTAGTCCCTCACCATACCATCCTAAAGAAATAAAACCAACATGAGACTGAGGAGGCCAGTTGGAGGGTGTGTGTGTGTGTGTGTGTGTGTGTGTGTGTGTGTGTGTACTAACCTGCAACAGGTACATATAGCACTCATCTCCACAGGGTTTACCGTCCACCAGGTTCTCCATGTTCTTGCGCTTGTAGGTGTTAGGAGTGGCGTGGAACGCTGAAGAGGCGAAGAGGATAAACGACGCAAGCAAACCCAGGAAGTGAAGAAGGCTTTTAAAATGTTGTCATTGTGGGTGTGCGTGCACCTGTGTGTGCACCTATGTGTGTGTGTGTGAGGGAGAGTGTTTGTGGAGGTTTGTCCGTACACTCACGGTGCAGGAAGCAGTCGTATTTGAAGCAGCGCCGGCAGAAGAGGGTGTGGAAGGAGTGTAGCGACTGCTCCCTCTGAACGGAGCGAGCGTGGGGCCCGTCGATGTTTGGGGTACACTCTGGAGGCAAAGCCCCTGGTAGCTGAGGCTCAGTCAGTTCCTTATACCTAACACACACACACACACACACACAATATGCTCAACAAACACACAATAATAATAATTGTCAAAAGGCATTTTTAATTACGAACGTAAACACACACACACATACATACTTCTCTTTGAGTTCCTCTGTGGAACCCTTATCAGGGAACATGGAAGATATGGCCTCAAAAATCTTATCAGACGGAAACTTCTTAGAGCTGTCACTGCTGCCTTGGCCTGCAAGCATGGAAAACACAGCATGAGGACACACATACACACACCTGACACACGCCGCTTCAGCAACAGTCACAAACACACTTACTATCAGTGTTGATCATGGGTTCCTTGCAGGGCTCCTCAGCCAGGAGGTCCTTCCCCTCACACAGCTCCATCTTCTCCAGCTTAAACTCCTGCACCTCCTCTTCCTCGTCCTCCTCCTCCTCGTTGTCACTGTACTGGGTCAGGGCCCCCACCAGCTCCACAAAGATCTCGTCGTTGATGAAGCCACATTCTGGAAACGCACACCGCCAACTGGTCAGCTGAGATGCCATCGTGGGTCACAGGTCAACCTGTCTCCACGCTTCTTACCCCGGTCTCCGTGAACCTTGCCATCATAGTTCTTGATCAGTTCCTCGATGAAGGTTCCATCTTGGTCCAGGATCTCGTCCCCCATATAGGGAATGTTGTGCAGAACCGTCTCGTCTTCCACCTGCGAACAGACAGCCAACGTGTCAGGAGTTGGGTAGGACTGGAGTACGTGTTGGCTCCCCTGTCCCCTCAGGGGTTGGCTGTTTAAAGTCGCCGCTCCCAGTACAACAGCACTGCAGTCATGAGCAAGTACACGCGTTAGAGCAGCCTTAGAGTGTGTGTGTGTGTGTGTGTGTGTGTTTACCATGAAGTTCTGCTGCAGCGGGGACCAGGAGTACATGACAGGGACAGAGGCTACAGCATTGAGTGTCTTCAGAGGTATCACCTGTTTGGAAAACTCTGAGAAACCGCTGTCTACTGTACACTGTGGGAGACCACAGACACACCCACAGACAGACAGACACGCACAGTATTAGTGACCTTGGAGAAGACACACTGGCAAACAGTGTGTGTGTGTTTAGCGCACGCTAACCTCTCTGGTCCCTCGTAAGGAGCTTACAGATGTCATGATGTGTACAGGCTGGATCCTTCTAGTCTTCCACTCAGCATTCAGAATGTCTGTCCTATCCAGTATCTTCTGACGGTTAGAGTTAAACATACTCTAGGATGGAGAAAACGCAGTTAGAAACCTGCATGTAGAAAGTCTAACAGACTTGTGTGTGTGTGTGTGTGTGTGTGTGAGAGAGAGTACCTTGACCTCGTCTGCCCTTCTGAAGCGTTTTAGTTGGCGGAGTCTCATGTACTCAGACTTCACCCTCCTCCTCCAACAGACGGGTCCCTTCTCAGACCGCTTCCCAGTCAGCACCATTGTCAACCTGAATCAATCACACACACCTTTTCTAAACAACGGAATTATAGAAACAGTATGACTGATTAAAAATACAAGTGACAAGATAAATTGTCACTTGTCAATTGATCAGTGGACTATATTTGACCAATACGGAGTGACGGGATGAAATAAAAACACATCTGCAGGTACCGTTAGTGTGTGATCACATGTTCCACCAAACAGGGCAGAAAGCACCAGGCATCAAAATGAGTAAAATCCAGGTATCCAAATGAGTAAAAGCCATGGTGATATTCCAGTAGTCAATAACCGTTTTACATCGAGTCATTTTTGCACTAAATTCAGCAGATCAAAACTTCCCACACCCACCTTGCATCGCGTAGTTTAAATAAACAGGGCTTTGCTGTTTCAACGCCCCCAAAGGAGGCCGTAAAGGCCTGTTAAAGTCATGGAAGACATTTCTCATCAAAACATTGAAAATCTTAAGCCAAATAAATAGTTCCACACACTGCTCTCTCCTGCCCAATTCCTTTTAATGCCTAAAAAAAGACTTGGCTGAGAAAGGTATTTTACAAATAGATCTGGTTTTAGTTACTGCCTCTACCGTAGTTGCAAATGATCGTAAATGCTCTAGATGCTGAAATGACTTGTCTAAGGCCTTTGATGCTGTAAATCGTGGTATCTTGTTGAAGAAATTGTCATTAACACAGACTAATGTACTGTATGGAGTTCTAATATTCTTGAAGTACATAGAGGTGTTCCTCAGGGATCCATCTGAGGACCTGTTCTTATTATTGTATACAAAAAGGATATGGGTCAATCTGTAAACAATTGTGCTTTTCACCTCTATGCAGACCACACTATTCACTATGCTTGCACTCTAACAATAAATGCATCAATGCCAAGTTTACAGTCTGATATTAAAGCTGTGCAGGACGCACTTTACAATTTAAAGCTTGTACTTAATACTAGCAAAACATGTTGTTTTTAAATTCCAATCACTCCTATGGTTTACATATTCACTCTTTAAATGGTTCTATAACTGGTCCCTGCGTACAAATACCTTGCAATTTTGAATGACATTGACCTTTCATTTAAGAAGCATACAAGTGAACTTATTAAGAAGCATAAGTGTGAGGTGGATTTCTTTTCTATAGAAGCACCTTCTATAGATTTTGCTTTTTTCAGGCAAACGGGAAACATTTTTCAGTCCACTGTCATGACTGTGCTTGACTATGATGATACAACATACCAAATTGCATCTGATTCCAATCTGAAGTGCCTGATTCAGTTTACCATAGTGACCTTCGTTTTATTACATCAGACGGTTATAATACTAATCACAGCACATGACTCTATTTGTGCATATACAGGCATACTGCACAGGCTTCCAGTATACTTAACATCTTACAGACACCTTCTGTGAATACAGAGTTAGATAGTTCTGCCTTTTCAAACAAAGCACCTCACGTTTGGAATGGTATCCAATTGGAGATTTGTCGGGATGGGCAGGTGTTCGAAAAAATGTTGTTCGATTTTTATAGCGAGAAATGTGTTAATGTGCTAATTGATTGAGAAGGCTATTCTCTGTCTGTCTGTAAACTGTCTATGTAATGTTCCCATGGCACACTTATAAGAGACAACGATCTCAATGGGTCTCCCTTGTGAAATAAAAGTTAAATACATTTTCAGACAAAACAGGTGCATGACGTCGATAAAAAGTTAAATGAAGTTGTTAGTCAACCCGGAACGTAAAACCTGTCCACGACTAGAGAAAACACTTTAGGTTTTTTTTAAACAACTGTCAAATCTAGACAGCGTGGTTGGACACCCATTTTGCATAATGACAGACAACAGCCATCGGGAAAGTACAAAGGAAATACTTAACCTTGTCAACGAGGAAATGTTAACAGTACGCAACGTTTCATACCATACATACATACTAGTGGATGGTTACTGTAGCTAGCAAGCTAAAAAAAAAAACGATAGCTAGCGACAAAGAGTGAAAGCGTATCGGAATATAAAACAGCGTTTTTACAAACAAGAAATAAGGATTGTATATTTTGACAGCGTTTCGTACCTGCCGAGACGGGTCAGTCCTCATTCAGTGAAGTGACTCGGGATCGATCGGACACACAAAAGGGAAGATTTCGTTGATCAGGATTACTACTCTTAGGTTGGCTAGCTCGTTAGCATCAAGTAGGGATGGGGGGGGGGTGGGGGGCGGCGATTCACCTCGCGCGTCCGCCGACTGCCAACTCCCGCTAGCTAACAACACCGGCTTGCTAACGTTACACAAAGCCACGCTGTTCCCTCGTCTGCACTCCACTGTAGAACACTGAGAGTTTGACGCGTTTAACAGAAATGTCGTACTGTAAGTATACGGTTTAACTGAACTATTTTTAAATTGCAACGTTTTCCGCCTCAGCAACTATTCAAACATATCTCCTTCTCTTTCACTCAACATTCGCCGCCCACTTCCCACCACTGCAGCTCCAACGAGCGCCAAACATATGGGCCAATCAACGCGGCCAATACTAGAGTTTCTTAATGTGCTGCATCACGACAGGCCGAATTGTATCAGGGAGCTGGCCAATACCAGCCAGCGCTACATCGGGGGCCCGGAAAGGGGCACATGTGGATAAGTTCTCTTTGTTCTCATGGTTTTCAACGATCAAAAATGAGTTTACACAGTTCCTTAAACACACGTTTATGTGAAACTAATTATAGTAACAACTTCCCATTATAGTAATCCCAACTTTATTAGGCCATGAGAAAATAGCTCATCTGCACAATCAGTGGAATTAAGAAAAATCAAAGCAACAATTAGACGTACTGGTGGATATGATTCATTTTTGCCGTTTACGTATGTTTTCCCTTTTTGCGCTAATCTGGCCACGATAGGTTCATTTCAACTTTGGCTGCACGTGAAACCTTGGCAACGTTCAGTTGTCAAATGTTCTATATAAACGCTATGAATAAAACGGATGTGATAAATGTTTCCACATTAAATGGTCATTATTGATGTTTGCGGTCAAGTGCTATCTTAATGTTTGAAAACATTGTGTTCATTATGATCGGGTTAAGACTGAACAGACTGAAGACCTTTTCTCTCCTAATTTTCCTCTATTTACAATGACGGACAGCAAACAACAGGTTAAAACAAAATTTCATCCGGTATGTAATTTGGAGCTACAGTATGTTTAAAGATATACAATAAACAACAATAAATAGATTAGGGAAGGAGCCACTTTAAATAGTTGAGATACAGCCAGGGTTATCCGGTTTGCTAAGCCTCGCATTTGTCATACGCTCATTGGTAGATGCCCCTACAAGTGGTACGGCACGAAGTTTTAACGTTTAATCACTGTTAGTTAATCATCAATTAACAAATCATCATTAAAAAATAACTAGTTGATATTTTATTTACTATTAGCTATTGTGATTGTAACTAGTAACATAAAACATATTTTGTCAAGTAGCTTTTTCATTAACTTGTCAATGTAACATTGCGCCTACAATTTTTTTGTTTTAATTGGCTGAAAGATTTATTTACAATACCACGCCTGCACTCTTGCCACTACCTCAGAAACGTCTAATGGACTCAGTAAATTAAATATGACTGCACTTACCCGGTGCACGTTTCAGTTATGTCAGACCCAACCCAGATTTGAGATTAAAGTAAACATGGTGGTGTCAGACCCGATCGGACCGGTGTCGGACTTTAGGTGTACAAAATTAGTATATGGCATCTAAAGTTCAATTTCTGCATTATATCCATGGCTACAAGTTGGACACTATTTTTTTACAATAGCAGTACAACAAAACAAATATTAGACCGTAGTACTTTCCTGCCGTGGTTGTGACCAAAAGAAACTGGAAAAGGCACAGGCGTTACGGCCCGTCTGAACAGGGTAACTTGCCCATTCAGAGCAGCTGAAGTAGGAGTCTGGACTGGGAAGGGACATGTGGAGCCCACCGCTTTCAACTCAACAGCCACCACAGGACCACAACAGCCATTTTCACAACGGTTTATTTAAAAACATTTAGAAATCAGTAACACAGTGCTTACATGCTTTTTACGTGAAATGGCATAATCTCTTGATTTAATGAGAAACAACAAAGAAAAATATTACTCTGATGGTTGACAGCAACTCAGCCCAATGTGGGAAAAAAAAAAAAAAAAAATCAACTCTTAGACCCCAGCCCCAAAACAACTCCCCTGGAATCAAAACACGACCGCAAGCCTTAGCTGAGATCTGAGAGGGCTGTATATCTCTAGGCTAGGGCGTAAGGGCAGCGGGAAGGGTTGATTTGGGATTGACATTCTCCGCCCTCGGCACCCCCAGGGCACATGGGAACTGTAGTCTGCACTGTTGTGGTTAGAGTTCTTGGCTATTCAGAGAGAGTTTCTCAAAGTTCATCTTTGGCCTGTGATAATTTCGTGGCATGCTGTTCCACAAACTTACTAAATCCATCTAGGGTGCGGTCCCCGCCTTCAAATTTGATTGGTCTCTGCTTGCTACTGCTTGGTGCAAAGTAGATGGTCGGGAATCCCTCCACTTTGTAGCTATCATGAGGCACATCATTTGCGGTGGCATCCATTTTGGCAATTACCAGGTTTTTCTCCCCCTTGTATTTCTTGCCCAGGGCAATAAAGTCGGGCTCCAGCTTCTTACAGTGGCCGCACCACGGGGCATAAAACTCAATGAGGACGTCCTTCTCCGTATCCATGACAATGTCCTCGAAGGTCTTCCCGACCACCACCTTCACTGGTCCCTTGTTGTTCTTGGGGACTGGTTGGGATTTGATGACGGGAGTCAGTTTGCCTGCAGAGGGACCAAGAACACACATTCAGAAATGCTGACCGCTAAATACCTCCACAGTCCAACGCACAACCCCAAAGGTCAACCATGTAAACCAACAGGATCTAGAAAACCTCACAGGAAAGTAGACCCTCAAGGTAATAGCAATTTTGGTAAACGCTCACCTTTCTTAAAAGCCACGACAAAGTCCCTGAGCACGTCGGCATCAAACTCCTCAGGCTCCATGGCAAATTTCTTGCCTTCTTCTCCAAAGATCCCCACGTTGACCTCCTCCCCACTTTCGGCAAGTCCGAGGTTCTTCAGCTCTTCTGAATAGTCCTCCTCATCGGCAATGGCAAAGGTGTATTCTGGGAAGTCCCTGGCCACCTCCAGTACCTTGCTCCTCCAGAACTGGGTGGCTAGAACGGATGGCAGAGTGGTAATAAGACATCAGGATGAGCTTCTCCGACGAACTGTGCCAATGTTCTCTACGGCTACAGGCCATGCCGGCTTGTGGTTTCAGATGTTCCAAACGGAAGCTATGTGACATCAGCCTCACCAAGTACATGCTGAGGACACTTACCTTTCCTGTAGTCAAAGCTGAAGTCGACTCCGTAATATACGACAACCAGTGGCCTCTTTGTGTACCGTTTAGCATCGTTGCTCTGTTTCCTGTGGCCAACCAGTGGAAGAATGTGTTTCTTAAAGAAGTCCTGCACCTCCGACACCACCGTGGATTCCTGGAATGAGAGCGAGGCGAGGTTGAGTAACCTTTACAACACAGGGTCATCGTCCCAGGGTTAGGAGAGCCTTCATCATTGCTGTGAAAGAACTTCCATCCATAAAACTAACATTGGAAACCAGGACAAACTGAAACCAGTGGAAACACCAGAAACGTGTTGCCGAAGCCCACCTGTGCTGTCTAGACAAAGGCTCATTAATTATTCCTTACTGTTATGGTCACGTCCTCTTGCATAATTCAGGAAGAGAGAGCAGGACATAAAAACCAAACCGCTTGCCTGTAGAATACACCTATAGGTACGTAACGTACATTGTTTGTAAGAGCAGTAATAGTCCTATAACCCTATAAAGTGTTTACTTTCAGATGTTGGTTTCATTTAAGCCCCTTATTTGTACACCATATGTGTTTTGGACATTTTTCTAAACAAAAAGTAGTCATAGTATATTCTGTAACAGTTCAATTTGATCTTTCTTATGATGCAAGTGTAAATACAGTGTGGCAATTCCCTGACCAAAGATTTGCATTCTTAGAGCACCAACAACAACAACAAAAAAAAAATATTCCATTGAGCCACAGTTTTTGCTTTAACAGTGTTTTGTGTTTGCAAACAAATGGCAAGTGGGTTGTTTCGTGACCCAGGTTTGGTAAGGATTGGCTGTGGCTCAGTTTTAAAAGAAGAAGGTGCTACACGACAGTCCTTACTGTCCCTGTAACGGCAGACGTAATACACGTAACTGCCAGTACAATATGCCAGGGGGTTTTGATGTCACAACATAGGCCAAAGGTGGACTCTACTACTCAAGCACCGAAAATAGATTAATGAAAAGTAGAGGAGCTCCGGATGCTGAGGACACTTACTTTGATGGTGAGCGTGTTAGAGGCCTTCTCATACTTGGACGCGAACTTCTCCGGCTGCATCATGACGAGCTGGCCGTGGGAAGCCTTGAGGAGCTTGGCGACATCCGAGCTGAAGGTGTGGAGAAACTTGAAGTCCTCCCGCAGAGCATTACCTGGGCAGGTAAACACAGTGATTAACCGCCCCCAGGAGATCCCCCTGAACACTGGGACCTTGCGTACAACCACCACATACATTGCATATGACATATTGGACATTCAATGCGAAAGTCCGTCTACAGTATTAAAGCCTTCAGGACGTTCGACGGGTGACAGCAAACACTCACAGGCCTCCAGGTAGAGTTCATAGGCTGCATCCTGCTCGGAGGAGAACACGCCCACTATGACAGCGTCGTCACCGTCCTTGAGTAGTTCCTGCACCTGTTTCACGGCCTGCACCTGCTTAGACGGAGGCCCCGCTTGCTCGCTCATGTAGTCAACGATGCCTGTATGGAGAACACACAAACAAACAAACAAACAAACGAGAGGGAGAGAGAGAGAGAGAGAGAGGGAAGGATGTAGCATTAGCATTAGCACGGGCAAGTCCTACAAACGGCCAGCGAGTGCACGTTGTCACAGCGTTTGTGGTTGAAACGTGCCACTCAGCGTACCCATCCTCTCTCGGGGTCCATTGTATTCAAAGGCCTTCCCCTTTCTGAAGATCTTGAGGCTAGGGTACCCCGACACCCCGAAGCGTGTGGCGATGTCACCCTCTTGGGTGGCGTCCACTTTGGCCAACGGGATGGGGGGCGAGCGCTGGCTCAGGTCCTTGGCCGCCTTCTCATACTCCGGAGCCAGCTTCTTGCAGTGGCCACACCTGTGGGAACAGTTATGACAGCGCAGTGAACTGTCAGTAGGCAGTAATAACATCAGTCCTGAAGATACTTTAGGATAGAAAACACAGTGAAAGTGAAAGATATTACACATCAGGTCAGTGTGGGTGAGGTATAGGCAAGGATATGAAGTTAGACTATTGCGGTACACCCAGAACAGAATTTGGGCTGGGGTACTGACCATGGCGCATAGAACTCCACCAATATAATGTCAGCATTGTCGACAACCTGGTCAAAGTTGTCTTTGGTCAGCACCAGAGTCGCCTCGGGAGGGGGCTTCCAATCCGGCTGAGAAACCTCCTTCACGCGAGCTACAATATCTGGAACACATCCAAAGGTATCACATTAACACACTTAGTGAATGAGTCAAACAGGGAAAACAAGTATTTTCTCAAATACCATCAGATGCAGATAACTACCTATTGTTTACTGGGGTTTACATGTTTTGTGGTGGGGGGGTCTGTACAATCTGAAAGATAAATTCTGCCAAAAAAACTATGCTCTGAGAATTAGAAATCTCACTCATTTTAGTTTTATGTGAGGTGTAACATGAGTGGATACCAAAACAGAAAGCAGCAAAAGTAGATAATGGGTTTTCTCATAGTAATACTATCTTATAGTCCTGTCAGGGGTTGTCTTACCCTGCTCGGTCCGGGCTCCATCATAGTCCACAGGCTCCCCCTTCTTCATGATCTTAAAGGTGGGGTACCCTGACACCTCAAACTTGCTGGCCAAGGAACTGGCCTTGGTGGCATCCACTTTAGCCACAGGGACAGGGGGGTCGTTCTCCTTCAGAGTCTGGGCGATTTTCTCGTACTCTGAAGCAAACTGCTTACAGTGGCCGCACCTGGAAGAGAGAAATACGGTCAATCAAGGTGAATATTTAAATGTGCAGCGACCCCGCGGATATTTAAGATTGCAAGCGTGCCGTTTTCTCCAACTGCATATCGGATCCTAGCAGTTGCACAAGAGCTGACGTTAGTGACATTTATTAACATATTTACTTTGCGATTGTTAACTCTACGCCAACTTACCATGGTGCATAGAACTCAATCAACACGGTGTCCTGGCCTTCCATGAACGTATCGAAATTGTTGTCAGTCAGGACCAACACTCCATTCTCTTCCTTCAACTCTGTATCATCTTCCTCGTCCTCTTCCCCATCACTGTCACTGTCGTCACTCTCCTCTACGACGTCTTCTTTCGCTTCATCTGCAAGCAACACGGATACCAAATTCAAATTGACAGAGCAGTTAAGTTTGCATCGCAAAATAACCGTGCTGCAAATATTACAGACCAAGCGCGTTTTAACATCTAACTATGCATTGAAGTTGGCAATTAGCTAGCTTTGCACTGCAGCTAGCCAACAGCCAAGCAAATACTTACGACATCAGATTACTTGTTTGCTAGTAAATTACCAGGTGAAGTAACTGCCTTCCTAGTTAGCTACTTACCATCTTCACATCGGATTACAGTGGCAAAATGTGCAACACCAAGCAAGACAATCAACAACAAAGCAATCTTTCGCATTGTCAGGTTTTCTAGTGGGATGCGATCCGTTTAACCAGTTAGGCTTCTTCTTTGCTTTTAGCTAGTAACAAATGAATGTCATCAAAACGTTATATCACTAACAATCGCTAGCTATCGTTAAATACTGAAATGTCGTTCCAAATTGGTCTTCGGCTTGTGTGGTTTCATACCAACTAAAGACCTCAGGAAACACGTTCCACACCTCCCAAATTGAACTTCTCTGACTTGCCACGTTCTAATTCGCTGTCATCATCGTCTTTCCTCCAATCGCGTCCTGCCACTTAATTCCTGGAGCTGGAACGTACCAGGGTACCATTGGACGGTTGACGAGTTACTGGAATGTCATTGGACGGCGTAGACTACCGTATTGTCAACAAAGGAAATCAAACGTTTTACGTGGACTTTTGATATCTACAAGATATTGAAAATGTTTCTGTCTTGCAAGCGTACTAGGGTTTCTGTCTTGCAAGCGTCTAATTTCAGTATGTAATATGTAAACCCTGTTTGTTGCTCATTCTTTTTAACAGAAATGTGAGCTCCACTCAGTCCTCACCATTTCCTGGACATCATTTATTTAATTATTTACAACAAATAAATAAGCAACGACAAGAGTACATTATTACATTTTAATGTTGTGTTTAACATGCATAGTGACACAACCTAGTGAATACACAATTAAGCATGTCTTAACTTAACACAAAGTATGGGATCTTTTAAACAAATCACAGATTTTCCACGAAGGATTTCTGGAATCAGGAGTAATAAAAGTGGAATCTGGAAAACTCCAATCCGGATTTCTGCAAAACCAGGGAGTGTATGTAAAGGAAATATGCAACCCTACTCCTCACATTTTAAATATGCAAATATTTGTTAGATCCATCACTGATTAATTTACCTATACATAACATTTACCACACATATCCAATGCTCTCTCACCCAGAGCGACTTAAAGTAGTGAGTGAGTACATTCACATACAGGGTTAGCTCCAGGACTGTGTGGCTGTCTGACCTATGATTTCCCCCCCATCCTCTGTTTCAGACTCCGGGACCCTATGGACCATGACCTCAACCACAGCCGTGTGTGGCCATCCGCAATCCTCCATCACCCCGGACACATGCTTCTTCCCTGGGTTGAGCTCCTCCAACGCAGCCCCGTAGCTGTGTGTGGGCCGTCTGTAGATCTCCCCACCAGACACAGTGGTCCAGCGACCGCTCACGGTTTCAACAAGCCGATTGTCCATCCTGTCTGGTAGTCTTCGGAGCCGGGGCGGGTTGTTCCCTTTCCTAGCCGATGCCGGGTACTCCAAGTCTGGGGATGAGAGGTACCATGGCCGCCCTACGGAGGTGAGGTTTTGCTCTGATGACAGCTTCTCTGATGGATGGTCTCTTGAAGTCCTCCTTGGTGCCTCACTACACAGGGGACTGCTATACATTTCCACCCCACCTAAACGTTCCCTGGCTGGAGTCTGCCTTCCTTCGCCTCTCTGATGTCGACAGTGGAGGGTTTTTAAGTCAAGCTCCAACCTGGGATGGAAACAAAATCTACCCGGATCATTTGAGTGTCTCATGACTGGGCTAGATACATCATTTTTTGTTGTTGTTGTTCGTCAAAGTACAGGTTACCTTTTGGGGTAAAATTCTCTCCACAGTTTAAAAGTAAAGGATACTCCAAAAAATTTTTTTTAGAGAATAGACTCATGCTGTGTTTTATTTGAAAGATATTTGCCCTTTACCTTTTGTATTGAGTGTCAGGTGGGGACTCTCTGGGGGTCAGAGGGAGGTTTTTCATATCAGGGTGGTAACTGAGAAACATCTCTTCGGTAACTTGTGTTGTCTCGCTGACCCCCGACCGCTACAACATAAACACACACTCTTAAAACGATGCCATCACCATAGACAGGAGACTTCCTCTTGGGACCTCTCTGTTTAAGGTCACATTGGGGATAATTGAAGCAGGTAGATTTGGCTATTGTTGTGATCTCACACACCTAAGGAACACAAAAATACGTTGGATCAGCCGAACCCAGTTCAAATCTGAAGGATTCGGGTCTGTGGTTTGTAGTGACCTGATAACTGACTCTTACATGTTTGATGTGTTGTGGATCACCAGAAATTCCTCCACAGATCAGTGGCATTTGTATTCGCTAAATACATTCAGCCAGATATAAATGTGTATAGCGAACACAGGCCTGTCCATATACTTGAGGTCACATGTTTGGATAATTATTGATTAGGCTTAAATCAAATACATTATTTTATTTTACGGTAGTCCAGCCTCTAAGCATCTGCCGCTAGCCACATGTACTGCTGCAGTCTAGGTTTGATTCCGACCTACTGCTCTTTCAGCATTTATTTTTACCACTTTCCTGTCCAATAAAGCAATACAAAATCTGTTAGTAAAATATTATATATATGTTCAGACAGTAGATAGTAGTAAGATAGGTACCAGGCACACACACCTGGGAGGCCTGGCTGGATGTACTCAGGGTAGGGGACAGGAAAGGACTGTTGCAGACATCTTTCGGAGGCAGGATGTGGTGCAGACTGTTAGACAGGGAGTTCAGTCTGAACAGCAGCTCATCCAACAGACTCTCAAACTCCTGCAGATAAAAAGTCTGGGGACAAAGACTAGTTAGCTAGTTATCTTATTAGCTAGCCAACTAATAAACCTACTAGTTATCCAACTAGTTAACCTACTAGTAGCTAGTTAGTACACTAGTTAGCAAACTAGTAAACTCACTAGTTAGCCCACTAGTAGCTAGTTATTCCATTAGTTAGCCTACTAGTTAGCCCGTTATTAGCCGACTAGTTAACCTACTAGTTAGTCCACTCTTCTCTCTACTTAAAACTATCTATGCATTAGCATTAAAATAAAAGCTCACTGACTTTGTTGTTGGTGTAGACATCTGTCCTTCTCAGTTTGCGCCAACCAATTGAAACAGCCGCCCAGTCCCTGATGTAGCCAACCAAGTCAGAGAGAGTCTGTTGGCTCCTCCTCTGACCAGCTTTCTTAGCAGCTCCCACCAACCAGGACACCAATCCCATCATCTAGAGAGCAGGAGGTTTACAACAGACACGGTGGACTCGCTTGCCAGAGTTTCGATAGAACCAGTTGAAATAAAATAGAGTGTTATATACACATGGTAGTCAAGAACGGTTAGCTCTAGAGGTCATCAGGAAACCTGTACATTTCATTTATACATTTTGTGTTTTGTTATATTCACAATAGTGGCCGGAGGCAGAGTCTTTGGAGACACGTTGTTGAGAAAGACAGAGAGGGAACAGCAGTCAGCCAAGACGGGGTTCAAACCCCATTTTCCAGGGGGCCATTTTCCAGGGGGCATGCGAGATGGCAGGAGCTAAGACCGCTATCACAAACTCTGGCACAAAACTAGCTGATTCTTGTCAAGGGTTTGATCAAACACAATAGCAACGGCACGTCGTGAAGGGGCTTGAAGACGGAGTGCATACCAGTGTGGTCCAGCCCACCGTGAGGGCTAGACGGAGAGCCCCATGGTAGAAGGGGACAGACAGGCGGCTGGAAGTGTGGCGCTGGTGGGCCGGAGAGGACAGGGTTGGAGTCTGGGAGTCCGGTGTGTCCCTACTGAGGGACAGGATGGTGGGGAGAGAGCGGGCCAGAGTACTGACCTCCCCGGGCCCCCTCAGGACCAGCACATTTCCCATCATGCACAGAGCCAGTAACAGGAGGGCTCCTGACAGCTGGGAACAGAGTAGATTAAGGGGTACCCACATTAAGGGGTACCCACATTAAGGGGTACCCACATCAGCACCACGGGGGTCACGATATAACGGTATTCACGATAACTGTGGGGTTTAGAAAAAACAAGTGTTTATAATATTAATAATACACATTTGATAATACCATATTACTAGCCAAGAACCTGTCACGGTTGTTCTACATCTTATTTATTTCACCTAGAGACAAACAATATATGTGCTTGAATTTGGGCCTACACACGTATCAATCCAAAACATGCCGTTTTCTTAGCCTGTTCAATTGACAAAAACTTTTAACATTTTTAACTAAAACCTTTTTAAAAAACTCTGGTGGTTAGGCCTTGTGGATCCCTTGTTCATCATTTCATCTTGTTTGTGTTTTACTATCCGATCAGTGTCATTGTTCAATTTCTTTTATTTGTACAGTTATGGTTACAGTCTCTCTCCACATCCCTTTACTCGTATTTTGAGTGTAATTCATTTCCCAAAAAAGAGACAAAACACACAAAAAAAAAAAATTTGAAGAGGAATTTGACTTCAAACTTTCTATAGATATCGCCATAATACCGTTATCGGGGACTCTTTTGTTCACGATAAAGGAGTTGTGATATTGTGACGCCACAAACCAGGACACCGGGGAATGCCACTTGAATTTCAACCACATTTTCCGACATAGGGTTATTCTGGGGCAAGTGGACTGAGTGGAGAGAGTAAGTGTGCATGAATGAAGGTGTCTGTCAGTTGTTTACCACAGGCCAGAAGAGTCTGGAGCAGGTGAGCCTAAGGGGAGTCGCTGAGACTGTCTTGGTCCTGTTAACCCCCAACAGACACACACACTGGACCACCAGGAGGACGAGCAGAACGCCACACAGTGTCCGGGTGTGCTGGAGACAGTAGACACATCATCACACACACACACACACACACACTCTCATTCCCTGTCTTACTAGTTCACAAGTAGACAGTAGACACATCATCACACACACACACACACTCTCTTTTCCTGTCTTACTAGTTCACAAGTAGACAGTAGACACATCATCACACACACACACACACTCTCTTTTCCTGTCTTACCAGTTCACAAGTAGACAGTAGACACATCATCTCACACACACACACACACACTCTCTTTCCCTGTCTTACCAGTTCACAAGTAGACAGTAGACGCATCATCACACACACACACACACACTCTTTTTCCCTGTATTACCTGTTCACTAGTAGATAGTAGACTAAGGTCGACGTGCGCTCTGAAGCCTGCTTCCCGCAGGAGGTCAATGACCTCCAGAGTCAGAATGGAGCGGTTGACTTGATAGACAAAATACACCAGGACTAGAAGGAGAATACCGACCTGCAGAGAGACAGAGGGAGAACGAACTGAGTGGGTGACTGACCTGTTACTGATAAACACACAGAGACATTTCATACCGACATAAAGGGTACAAAGATCGGACTGTGGTTTTGCTTAAAACTGAGGCTTGCTTGATCGCTGCTAACAATTTCAAGAAAACCAGGCCAACTGCAGTGAGCAAACCCAGGTTCTGAGAGAATGTCAAGAGGAGAGAAGGTAAATTTTTCTCTAACCTGCAGCCAGTTCTTGGGGTCTCTGCAGTATCCCAGCATGCCTTTCTCCCTGGCAGAACAGATATGAAGGATGAGCTGGATCAAAGAGACGAGGAGGAAGAGGCCCTGGAGATGAGAGATGAAGGTTAGTGCAGAATTCAAACTATAAACCTAACAAGCTCACAAGAAGAGAGGGACCCCACATTGTGTGTTCCTCGTTCAACATTTACGTTGCAAAATCTGCTGGTATCCCGGGTGACTTACAAGTATTGAGCGCCTACAATACCACACTGGTACCCCTTGAAATCCAGAACCCGGTCTTTTCAAATTTCGCAGTTCAACCGACTGGACCGCAAGGCACACTACTTTGGCTCCACGGTCAAAGAATGCAATTTGGGCCACAGTTCAAAGTCACAGCGCAAACTGACCTTCAGTTATAAACTGACTTTACGTCTGGGAACTTCTTGCCTCCTCCACCGGTAGCTCATACAGAGGCCTGAGGTGGGAAGCGGAGGGGTTCGGGGGGACAGGTAGGTGTGATGTCGGGGTACTACCTGGCTGCCCGTGCTGAAGTAGTACCAGGCCGTATGGGTGTGGTGTAGCCTGGCTGACTCCACACGGGCGGAGGTACGCAGAGCTCCACCAGGTGATCTCTCAGCCAGCAGGGTCACGCTGGACAGCAGGGCGCTGGAGGGGCTGTAGAGGGTAAACTGGGTTGCCGTGGCCACCGTCCGTCTTCCCAGCCAGCCCATGGACCTCAGGAACTCTAGTCTGGACACACACTCTGATCTAGAGCGGACAGGACGACGTCAGCAGTGGGGCTTTGGTAACAGTGGACGCACGGTAGTTTATCGATGCTGAGCGATTGGGCTGCTTTGCAATCGTGATAGCTGTGATGATGGTATAAAGGGGTTGTGTTCCGGTCTGACTGCGGCAGCTATGCTAGTAATATTGTTTTGTAGTCTGACTGTGGTAGCTGTGACAATGTTATTGAGAGGTTGCGTTGTAGTCTGACCGTGTAAGGCTCAACCGGACCGCAATCTTGTCGCCTGCGTAACACCGTAGTCGACCGCAGAGATGATGGCCTTCTGGGGAGGCTCCTGGGGTGCTTACCGTGAGGCATTCTGGGAACAGGGTAGCCATGGCAGAAGGCACCTGAGGGTAGGTCGAAGGTCATGTATGGGTTTAGGATAGCTAACAAGGACCCACAAAAGAATGTACTTTTCTAGTGTCAAAAGAATGGAATGCGAGTAAGGCTGTTGAGTCAGTTAGATCGCTCAGCTATGTAATATATAATGCAGACAGACAGCAAAAACGGCACTGAAGTAACTCAAGTTTACTCAGACTTCACATATTTTACACACTGACCATGACCATCTCCTTGTGGACAAGTACAACTGCACTTTTATTAAGTATAAAATAACAATTATTCAAATAATTGAAAACTATTATTATCAAAATGTATGTCTTCATTCTACTTATGGCAATAGGTATCAAGTCAGGTGAATTGATAGATGTGTGGATTCTCCCAGGGTCTACCTGGCATGCGAATGAGTGAGAAGAATCGATTTTCCACAAGACAGGCTCTCCTGTCAGAATAAATGTTCCCTGGCCAGCACCTGCCTGTCCCCAGGAGAAGTGGAGAAACATTTCAAAGCTTTATTTCAATCAGCGAATCAAATGTACATTCCAACAACGGGCGTAAGGTGCGTCTGCCCTCACGGACACACGCGTGCACCGATGCTTACCTTCCCAGCATCATGTGTGGTTTCATTCTCGTGGTGCCAGGGCAGACCATCCACTAGGCTCGTCAGTGTCCAGTTCCACAAGTCCTCATGCGCTTGGATGGACAGGAACGGTCTATAAGCGGCCCTGCAGTTCAAAACAATGCTAATTGAGATCCGAAACATCGCTGCTTAGGAGTTTGCTTAGTGCAAGAACACGTTAGACACAGACGATTGCGTCGCTACCCGGTGAACTGTGTCCAGATGGCGCGGGCGAGGACACATTGATCTCCAGGGTAGCTCTCGTAGGTCACGCACAGTAGGAGGAACAGCATGGAAACACACACTGCCGTCTCTCTACGGAGGGGAACACACACCGGGTCAGACACACACGCACAACTGCGCACACACACACACTCGCTCGGGCGCACACACACCTGAGTGTTTTGTGGAGGTGTGTTTCTTTCATCCTTCTCCCTGCTGTCCTCCTCAGTTCCCTGGGAGACGGTGGACCAATCAGGCGTAGGAACCGAGCCCTCTGGCGAGCCCTCAGGACCTGTCAATCAAGCAGCACGTTTATCACCCATTTCAAGTTGATTTACATTGATTATTTTGACACTGCTGTTCCAGAAAGCTTATTATAAAAATCGTTCTTCGAGGAATTGGTATTGCTGAGAATAAATATAGAAACTTTGGAAGCCATGCTATTTATTCTTTCATTGTTATTCTCGGGAGATGGCTAAGTATAATCTTATATTAAACACATCCTGAATCATTCCCATTACCCTGTCAAAGGTATAATATAGGTGTGTATCATTCCCATTACCCTGTCAAAGTGTGAGCATCTTTGGTAAGGCTGATGAGAAGGGCTAAGCAGGAAGGGCTCAGCGACACCAGAGCCATTTTGGGTCCACAGTTTCAGAACCTCTCTCTGAAACCTAGTCACTCCAAAGACACTGGCCATGTCCGAACTCTTCCTATGCCAGAAGGAGATCACCATGGCCCCTGCAAGTATCTAGGAAAGAAAACAACAACCAATCAATTCCAACAGAGTAAGTTAGATTTTTGTTTGTTTCTTACTGGGTTTGACCGCTACAATGGATATTTATACGTTTATGGATGCATTGAACATGATTTGCATTTTAATATCAGTACTATGACTATGGGATGGTGCCCCACAAATTTGGAAAACGAGCCAGGAAAGTAAATCCAAAGCATGTAGTGCTGTCCAACTTAGTCCATAGAGTGCCTACAGCATAAAATATTACGTCTGTATGGAAAGATATGCCTTTAATCTTGTGGTTTCGATAAGTTGTGTGTAAGTTGTGTGTAAGTTGTGTGTAAGTTGTGTGTAGCTGTCACAGAATATGTGTTGTTATAACAGGTGTTGTGCAATTATAATTTTAAATAACCTGTAGCAAAATGTTATTTTTGCTTCCTTCATTTCTTGGGCAATAATTATAATACCTGTGATTTCTGTTGAATAGTTAACATACTATGGTGGTCATGTGATCAAGTGTACTATTTGGAAGAACTCTCTCAAACTATGTGATGCTGAACGCGGAGTAAGGTTATGAAGAGAATAAGAGCGAGGCCAAAGGATTAACTACTCATGAATTTCTGGTCAGAAGGCGTACACGGTATGCGATTGTTGCTATTTATTTCTATGTTGAAGTTATTCATTGTTTCATAGGCTAATGGGAGTTAATATTTCGGAAGGATATTGAGGTTAGCTATAAAAGATAGATATCATGGCTAGTGGAATCTGCATTTAGTTTAGTGTAAAATAGACGCATTTTGTACTGATAATATGTTTGAATTTATGCATGTAATCTGTATTTTATTTAAGTTTTTCACGGTGTTTGCTGTTAAAAGTAAAAAGCAATGAATACTCGTCAAATGTTGTCCATCTGTACAAGAAGAATATCTTTGGGATGCAGTTGTATTGTGGTTTGGTGTGCGTTTGGTTAGGTGTGGTTTACCATGACTGGCTGGAGGAGGAAGACACAGGAGATCAAGGAGACGAACAGGGAGTGGATCCAGAGTAGGGTTTTACTGCTGCTGAACCTAACACACACACACACACACACACACACACGCACACCAAGACACGCCCCGGTAAACAGTTGGTACCATGTGTTTCTAGAGATAATAAATAATAATGGACGATATCTTTGTCGTGCACCAACCTGATCCCCAAGGCAACAGTCACCACCAGAGAAGGAAGGCCCAGAACCGCACACAGTACCCAGGCTAGAGGGTGACTCCAGCGGGTCAGACGCCTGACACTTCCCCACGACTCTCCGCTGGTTTGGAGGTCGCCCGGCCACTTGGAGCCGTGACCCCGGGGGTCATGAGTCCTCCGGTGGCAAACATGTACATCCTCCGGGACACCGTCGCCTCTGTGGCCGAGCCCCTCGTCCCCACAACTCCCGGGTCTGCCTTGCGAGTCGTCGTCGTCCTGGGTTACCTGGGTAGCGAGGTAGCCGTACGGACCTGTGAGACCTGATAATGCATAAGGGAGCCAACAGAACGTGTGGGAGCAGGAAGTGTGTGTCACCTTGTATTTCCTCATCCAGCCCTCCTGTGCCCACGGCTGTAGATGGTTGAAGGGACCCCTCACCGTCAGGGCATCAACTAGGGGAGAGAGGGACAGATCTATGACTGTCCCCCATTCACCTATACTCAAGACCATCAACGTGAGTGTGTGTGTGTGTGTAGCTTACCCTCTACAGAGTAGATGTCCGGCACTCTGACCGTTTCTTGTTTGACCTCAGGCCTTTTTACTCTGACCTCACGCTGACGGAACAGGAAAGACACCGCGGTCGCTACAGGCAACGCAGTCAGAGCGCTGAGAAGCCCGGTCGTCAGGGAAACGACAGCGAGGCCCAGCTCTGAGGCGCGCTGGAACCACACAGGGCATAGCCGGTTGTGTCGTTGCCAGTGACAGATTAAACGACGGATACTTTGATCGAAGGATTGACAGAATGACTCACGTTGTCCTCGAAGCTCGATACAAGTAGCGCGTTGACACACATGTGGCCCAGACACAGCAGCGCACACACACTGAGGCGCTGCGTGTGTGTGAACGCGCTGGGGGCGGGGCCAGCGTACACGGACCACCACAGGTGGAACTCCGACAGGTACTCCGACAGCTTCAGACACAGCAGCTGCACGCAACACATCAGAACATCACGGCCTCATGAAAGCGATTGTGCAGCAGCCTGCGTGTGTGTGTGTGTGCGTGTGTGTGTGTCCGTTACCTCAGTGAACCCTGGCCCCTGTTCGCGGACCCTGAACCTCCTCCCCACCCGTCCATCACCCTCATCAACAGCCAACCAGCAGCGGCCTAGGAACAGCCAGCTCCGCCCCTTGTCCTTCACCTCACACACCTCCACCTGTCTGAGGTACCAGCTGGGGGAGGGCCCGGCGTTGTCATGCCACAGGTGCACCCCCCACAGTGGACCCAGACTGTCTGCGGAGCTACGGAGACGCCGACACATGTTAGTGACTCTTTAAGCAGAGAAGGAGGGTTGTGCATCGCCGAGGCGCCAGTGTTGTTTCACACCTTAGTATGAACGTGTCCCTGGAGTTCCTTCTGAACAGAGGGCATTCTGGGACATGCAGTTGTCTTGTCGCTGACGCCCCTTCCTCTCCATACAGGACAATGTATACCTAACGCATACACGAACAGTTTGAAAACCAACCAGTGCACCACAAATCTACCTGGGCAGAGGTAAAGGGGGGGGGTATCTACCTGGGCAAAGGTAAAG
>JACXGK010003458.1:19213-45103 GCA_016801125.1 Novumbra hubbsi | reverse complement strand
CCGTCTCAGGTACATGGCCTATGAGAGCCTGCAGGTGGAGCGTTCCTGGGCTGCGAGGGCCTCTCCAGAACCGAACCCAGAGGAGGAGAACTCCGTGCTCCAGCGCTCCGTCCGGACCCTGAAGGCCGCGCTGGCCTTCGAGCGGGGAAAGCGGGAGGCGGCGCAGCAGGAGACCGTGGTGACGGCCAGGGAGAACGGTGCCCTGGAGGCACGGCTGGCTCTCCTGGAGGGCTGCCGGGCCAGGCAGAGGGAGCTGGAGGCCGAGGTGGAGGAGCTCCGGCAGCTGTGGCGTGCCGACTGCGCCGAAAGGTACCGGCGTGACACCGTACTCCTGTTTTTGACCTTGAGCGCCGCGGGCCGTGCATCGGTGCGAGGGTAACACGGACCCGGCTCTTCTGCTCCACCAGTGTCCGGAGGCCCGAACCGCTGCTGCTGCCCAACGCCGTCTATTTCTCCTCCGAGGGGAAACCCGGCACGGGACAGAGCGAGGAGCCGGTGGAGCCGGGGAGGTGCAACCTGCAGAGGCGCAGCAGCGACAGCGCCCTGGGCGGGACACAAGCCGAGGAGGTCCGTCGGGGGCACGAGCGCACGTGTATCAGGCGGGCCGAGGCCGTGAAGCAGAGGGGAATCTCCCTGCTCAACGAGGTGGATGCCCAGTACAGCGCCCTGCAGGTGAGTTCCACGCCAAATGCACGGTGACGGTTGACAAACGCGGCCCTCAGGCAGACGGCGGGTGGATCCCATTTGGCTTCTGTGACTGAACGTCCGCAGGTCAAGTACGAGGAGCTTCTTCTGCGCTGCCAGCAGGGGGCGGACGGGCTCAGTCACAAGGCCGTGCAGACAGCCCACGGGACCGTCGCACATCCTCGGCGACGCCCCTCCAGCGCCGCCGCCGCCCCACTTCCCGCTGTCCCCGAGGACGACGCGCCACAGCCGGAGTACAAAGCCCTCTTCCAGGAGATCTTCACCTGCATCCAGAAGACCAAAGAGGACCTGAGTGAGAACAAGCGGCAAGGTCACGGACAGTGATGACGACACTATTGGTTCTTTCTGCCCCTCTTCGATTGGGGGGGGTGGTCCGTTTCTGACTTTGTTTTGTTGTGATGTCGAGTTTGACGATGGTGAGCTTATGACAATATTGCTACGAGAGTGGGCCGGTCGTGTGGGAGGGAGGGAGAGAGGGAGGGATAGCACGCCCCTGTAACGCCTGTGCCTCTAACACAACATGTAGCCTCGTTGTCTCCTGTCGACACGATCACCTCTGAGCTTCAGTCATCGAGAAATACTTCTAATATCTATCTTTTTGACTACTTTCCCATGCTTGTCTTAAAGCTTTGTCCAACAAACATTGAAGTCATGCGATAATAATGGGTTGTTAAACGGTTTGGATCCTGTAAATATCAACTTTTCGCATTTGAGTGTTTGTAACCACATGCACCATCATCATACTTGTGTAGACTATCTATAAGTGTTATTTGTGGATCCAATCTGATTAGCATTAGGTCTAAGGAATTACTATTGTTTAAGCAATACATTGTATGCATTCTGTGCATATTGTTAGATTGTAGAGTAAATTACATTTTGCACAATATCATGAAACTATGTAAACTAGATGGAAAGTTTTGCAGATGTAACAGACCCAATAGGAAATTATACAGGGGATAGTTCGGAGTCTAGGCCTATGTACTCGTGTTTGGAATTGTTAGAAAGGGACAACATTCTTCCACAATATATAACATCGTTTAGTGTTTTGTGGATGGTGATGGGAAACACTGTTTGGCACCACTCCAGAATTTCCCGTATGAGTTAAGTTGATTCGAGATTTCATGGCCATTGCATGTTTTCAAACATCGGCAAGTGGACTATTCATCATTACTAAAGCTCTTGTTAAACATGCCTCAACAATCACAACTCTTGTGGCTTACATAATAGGTAACTGGGTCTGCCCAGCATTTCTAAACATGACACTAAGTGTGATGGGATATTAATTCCAGTGTGGAACAACCCGCTTACAAAAGACTTTGTATACCTCATTCCCGTCAGTAATCGTCTGTACTTACCTAGGATGTCAGTAGTGGCACTAGAAAAGACCCAGCTTGCGCTCTTCTTATTGTCCTTCTGATGTGTGTTTCTATAGCTACCAATGCCCACAGGAAACATCACAGCTTTGCACTTTTCATTGACTAACAGTAATGTTGTTTCATTTTTATTTATTTTTGTCAATTATTGAGAAACTACATGGTATTTATTTTCCAATGCTTATAATGTCTTTTGCCACTGTATTCCATGTCTATAATGTGATTGATGCTTTAGCTATTGTTAATTCACGGTGGCTTCATGTGTTTGACTGAAACTATGCGTCAAAGTATGTTATGGTGCTTCTTAATTGAAAATGTATGAACTTAAAGAATATATGCAGAAGTGTTAACATGACTGAGAAGGGTTGTGGAAAGAAAATATTAAATGATCATGGATGCAGTGTTGGAGTTTAAGGTTGCCATCCCAGTAAAATGTGCTTAATCTGGTTACTGGTTTTTCGCTACTCAGCGATATCCTGCTATTTGAATACAAGAGATTATGCAGTCGTATCTCTTTAAAAGGGTCAAAAAGGTTTCACTGTGCTACTTCAGCAAGAACAAGGTCACATCATTGCACTGATGTCTTTTCTCCCCGAAATCCAATGATTCTCAGCGTATGTTGTTTGTTGGGTGTTTTTGCAGTTAATTTCGTAAATACAAAGAGCATGTCTGTACAGTAACAGCCTTGATTTCTAAGTGTTTAGGGATATAAATAAACTCATTGTGTCAATGAGATGCAGACTACAGCTTTCCAGGATTGCTTGTGTATGTTGAATGTTCAGATAACATTTACTTAAATGGTGTTGTGAAATAAAATTAGAATAACTTGCTATAATTTTATTTACCAGCCTATACAGAAAGAGGGAGGCTATGCTTTCTGATTATTTGCTCCATGTTGTACAATAACTGTTATATAGGCCTAGATTCATATTAGCTACGTCCCTTACTTTTTGTTTTATTACATCACAGCAGTTGTGGGCTCAAAATGCAGTCGTCTGTTAACAGCTATGAAGTTAAGGTTGTTACTGCTGTCTATAATCAGGGTGATTATGACTACTCACCCAGGACCTAGATTTATTTTTAAAACCAGTTACTGAAATAATATTGTTTGTCTGAAGTATTTATTAATAATTATATAATTAATATTCTGTATGGAAATATTTGTAACATATTTTACATACATTTAAGTAATTAAAACAATTTTTTCAACCACCCCACAGATTTCATGTTAAAATATGTTTGGGCAAGTGTACTCTTTGCAAGTCATTTTTCGAACAACTATTTACTGTTTATAGATTATTTCAATTATAATTGATTATATCACATTTCCAGAAAATTCCGGAAAATTATGTCATGACTTTAGATGCTTCTGATAGGCTATTTGACATCATTTCAAACAATTAGAGTTGTACTCGTGGATGTACTTCAAGACCTACCTTCAAACTCAGTTGGGAATCTCAAATCGCATACATAATACATTCTACAAATACGTACTTCGCCGATGATGGTTGTTTGGTAGGGATGGGAAACCGAGACTTTCTGAACTTTTGAAACTTGTTTAGAAAAACCGTTTTATTGCTCGAAGCTTACGAAAACGATGCATAACGGGGACATCTGCTGGACAAAATGTAATATTACATGTTGGATTTAAATGAGTGGTAGGCGTGTGTGGGATTGGCGGCCACCAGCATTTACCCCAATCGTTGCATTCGAAGTAATAGTAAGGATGAATGAATAATGACGCGTTGATTAGGTCATTCGTACACTGAGAAAAACTGTTTTATTGCTTTATTTCGTCTCTGATTCCTAACATTATATGATGTGTTATGAAAACGAATAAATGGTTCTACTTATCGAGGGTTATGTCTCAACCAGAAACTCGCCAAGAATTCTGAAAGCGTACCTTGGTCCCCAAATGTGCCTGGTGATCCCAACTCTGGCCAATAAAAGGGCTTTTGTCTTCCAATCTGCTTTTACATAACTTTTCCTCCCCTACACCAAACAACCCCCAAATCCACTAACCCTCCTCAAAAGGGGATTACATGCTAAGCTTGGCTATAAAGAGAACATCTTACAAAGGCTCTGGACACTGCACTTTGTACCCTGAACACTGAAAACATACTTTGAGCCTGCCTGCAGGCTTTGGGTTGACAGCACTTTCTATACACTGTACTTAACATTTGGAGGGTAGAATTATTGTGAAATTATATAAGAAATACAAAACTGATATACAAACTGGTACATAAATATTTAATAAGCCTCCGCCATTCTTGTTACTCATCCAAAATCATCAGAAAATGAAACAGGTACCTTAAAATATTCACAAATTATTTTTGGACAGTTATTCAGTTTCTGTTTGTAGAATCTTGTGTAAAGACACAGATTAGGGTAAAGATAAAGAAAGTTTTCAAAGGACTTGAAAATCCCTTGAAGCACAGTCAATATATAACTAACAAGAAAAAGGTATGTGATATCATCTAGACCAAAATCAAAATAGATGGAGCAATGTACATAATATTCTGAAAACCCTGCTGCCCTCTTCAAGAAGACTGAAACTGATATGGGCACTGACACAACAAAATGTGGGCACTCAACTGGTATGGGCAGAGACACAACAAAATGTGGGCACTCAACTGGTATGGGCACTGACACAACAAAATGTGGGCACTCAACTGGTATGGGCACTGAAAACAAAATGTAGGCACTCAACTGGTATGGGCACTGACAGCAAAATGTGGGAACTCAACTGGTATGGGCACTGACACAACAAAATGTGGGCACTCAACTGGTATGGGCACTGACACAACAAAATGTGGGCACTCAACCGGTATGGGCACTGACAACAAAATGTGGGCATTTGTAGTTTGCGGTGTAAACTTTATATATGCACTGTACAATATCTAGAGTGGAAAATGTAAAATGCATGTCGAGAGAACCATCATTTGTAATGAAATCTGTGCGCAAAATCGGACAACCAAGTACCATAATGCAAAGAAAGATAAGAAGAAAAGAAGAAAAGTAGAATGAGTAGATAAAGGAAGTAAAAACCTGCTTTCTGTAGACCTGCATGTATTTGAGGAATGCGAGTGTGTAGGAATCATTGCCTGGTATAAGGGTGCCCCTCAAAAAATAACGCGAAGTATGTTATTGACTAAATATGATAAAACATGGACTGAAGTTCTATTTTTAACATCGGCATGTTTTAAAGCAGGACAGATCTTTACGGTTATGACGCAAGTCAATGTTGTTTTTTTACTGTTGCTTTTGAAAATGTTCTAGTAAGTTTATGCGTAATAGCATTAATAATAGAATGGACCGATTTTTTTAAATTATTGGATAAAAGCTCGAAGCGACCGATCACTTCTTTAAATCGTCTAAATACTTTTGAGGTTTACTGATATCTACAGAAATTCTTTTCTACACCTTCACAGTCGTGGTAGCGTGGCCGAGTGGTCTAAGGCGCTGGATTTAGGCTCCAGTCATTTCGATGGCGTGGGTTCGAATCCCACCGCTGCCAGGTACATTTTTCATTCACGAAACCAATGTTTTTATTTGATCTCGAGTATATACAACTCAGTAGATCTGGTCGTCTGATCGACTACAATCTTCAATGTTCTAACGGTTTATTACGCCATTGTTTTGGCTTGGATTACGCAATTGCCCCCCCCATGTGGTGCACTTTTCATTGTACAGGCATTTGAAACACGTGAGCACACAAAGCATATGCCTACTCATTCTCACAATGTGACGGTTGTATTTAGTAAGGTTTTATTCCGTTTGTGTTCACTTTATGTCATGAATGTGAAGAGCGCTTGACTTTACAAAGGTTTAATCTGTGTCAGCGAAATCAGACCAAAGTCAGTTCATTTAAATTAATCCATTAATTAATCCATTTTTTATTGTTTGTCAGTTCTACTGTATTAAAATTACAATAAAACAAGCTTTTTACACATTAAAATAAATACGTAATCCCATTTACAGAAATTGTATGATCCCCTTACAGACTCACGCAGACTTGATCACATACCCAAAACCCATAGTCAAAAGATGATTAAGTTATTTACTAGATGTGTAAAAATGTGTACGATTATTTTAGAATCCAGAATATACCATAAATTATACAGATTATAAAATCCACTACACACTAAGGAAGGTCATTTGAAAAAGCACAAAAATCTTTCAACAGCTTCTATTTACTACAAAGTATTGGGGTCTTCCATGAGTATCTGGAAATGCATTAAGCAGACCATTGCTACTTAGTTGATTTCAGGCAAACCATAACTGCTCTAAAAGACAGGTAACAAATAAAAAGTCTTATATGATGTATTAGCTGTGTTATGATAAAGGCTAGGTCTTCCCGTGTTTTTATGTTATTTATGTAGCTACAGTAGCTTCACAGTGTTACCAGCACCAGGGGCAAAGCAGGAGAACAGCTAGGCTAAACCCCACCACCATCAGGAGGAGGTGGACCAGAGGAGCAGTCCTAGTGGGGCTCAGGAGGGAGGGCCTGGTGGAGGAGGGTCGGGACCGTACGTACTGCTCCACTGAGTCCCCCAGACTGTAGCGTCTTGGGCAAAAGCCCAGGTCTCGACGTGCTTTCTCGATCTTGAAGGTGTGGCTCACTGCAATGTTCCTCACCTGGAAGAGTGCATTGAGAGAGGATTCAGAGGCATGCTGGTCAGGTAACTGAAATTATAAAATATTGACACCCGGTATTTCAAACACTGGTGAAGAGCTGTTCGAAGAGTGCATGTCCACATCTGTTCCAACCTACCCACTCAGTCCTCTATAAATACCAAGTCAGGGTGCATTGAGATGATGCAACTAAAGGACTACCTTCTGGGAGGCTTCGAGGCTCTGGAACCTGGAGTTGGTCAGACTTCTAGTTAAAGCCTTTGACTAACCTCCATTTACCCACAGTCTGCCAGGCCCTACGTGACGGATGTCTCTCTGGTCCCTATATCCACTTACTGCAGGGGAGATAGTGTGTCCGCATGGAAAATACCAGAAGTGACAGAAGCTCTTAGACAACATCAGTGACTTGACAGTCGGGAATCAATAGGGCATGTATATCCTTGCCTCTTTAAAGACAGACAAAGTGCTTGTTTACATTAAAAGAGAGAGAAATGTTAGAATAAACAAACAAAAAATGTTTATTCTAAAATTATGTGTTGTTGTGGTTTGCAGAAACATAGCGTTTGGATTCACATCGGCATATTCAAGGCTTACAACACAGGATAGTGGCTCATGTTTGCAGGAAATATGCAAGTGCACTGCACAGAAACTTCATACAGTTATACTCACTCATGTCACACATGCAAAACTCCAGGGTTAATCTATTAAAAAACGTGGCACATTCCACCTCAGAGGCGATGAATCAAGCTATCAATATACCCGCAGGTTTACTTCCAGAGTGTCTCGAGTTGTCTTCAACATGTTTTGGTAAATATAGCGTAATGTTAAAACCCCCTTATATTGTATGTTGTCTCCCGGCACAAATCTGTCTCCGACAGACCACTGACTGTTGGGTTTTATCCCGCCAGCATGACCTTTCAACAGGGGTATTGCTCTCCCATAATGCTTCCAATTAGAAAATAAACCCAACGAAAAGGAACCAGTTGGCTTGAAGCCTGCTAGTTCCTTTTTATATATATATTTTGAATATACTAACATACATCAGAGACAATAATAGTGGCCGCTAGTTGTAATAAAACAATTTTCTTGCTTGGAAAATGCTATTTAGGGCTTTTACTATTTAGATGGATATTTTGGCCTGTTCAGTTGGGCCATCATCATGATGAATTATGCTAATTTAGCTCAGCTAGTGGGAATGTAGCTTGTCCTATAGGTTTATTCTGTACACTATATGTACACAGACTACATGACCGTTATGCTTCAACAAGTGCAGTGCAAAGGTTGTATTTATTTATTTGGGCCCAGAATTATATATTTCGTTTGAAGATTTGAATAAAAGTAAACTAAGCAACATATCATCGTATTTGTTAGTGGCAACACAAGAAAATCATTCCATATTTGTTATGTGTGTTATGTAATCGGGGAGAAAAGTATATACATTTCCATCTACCATAGTGGTGGGCCGATGAATTAGTTTGAAGAATGGAAATGTATTCAGACTGTCTGTCTATTTAAACTTTATATTTTTTCACTTAATATGTACAATTTGATTCCTGTAACTAATAATTGCAAAACACATTATGACGCCAAACTAGCGAAGATGTTAGTTTACTGTATACTGGTTAACAACTTAATAAGAACAACTAAAATAAATACTTTTCTTGGTCATACCTCTGTTATAATCCAACATTTGAACAACCCAGTTCATAAATATAAACATAAAACCTAATAAGAGAATTTTGATTTAGACATATCTGCTTTATATCTCATAGCAAATCCTTTACCTCCCATGTTTTTTGCAAGGCTTTTATTGACTGCTGAATCAGTGGGAGGCACATGAATTTAGAAGCAATATTAAACCCAGGTCCCCAGCGGGGAGCCATATATATGCGCATCGAGCATGGTGAGTTGCCACATGACTACTCCTTTGCAGGTGTAAATATATTTGTCAGCGAACTGTATGATTGTCCAAAATTATAAATAGAATCTGCTCACCATCTTCTACTGATACGGCAGGAGTACAGATTGAATCCCTCAGATACATGAAAGCAGGCTTGTTGCTCACCTCATTTCTGGTGAAGAGCAGAGGGATCTCCATCATCGGCTTCAGCGCCAGGTGTAAACATTCCATCAGAATGGCTGTGAAATACAAACACAGACATAGAGATTCCAAAACAGCCATTTGCCAGATAAGAACCACGAGCAACGGGGTGTGTGTGTGTGTGTGTGAGAGTGCGCGTACAGGTTCTACTAAACTAGTACACGGAAATGAGCTGCTGTGGGAACGAGACTAAGGTCACACCTTAGGTATTACAACAAATGTCGGAATACAAATGGGATTAGGGTTAAGACTAGGTATGGGGTTAACGGTAAGGGAAAGTCACATTTCTTCTGGGAGTCGTTATCGAGCGGCCCGCCAGGACAGCAATACAAAGGTCTGTCCTACCTGCTGAGTAGACCAGTGAGACGGGCAGGTGGATCAGCGGTCGGCTGTACCCCAGCTTTTCAAACTGCGGCGAAGGAGAAAGACAGCGATGACATAAAAGGAAGACAACGCCTGTGTGATAATCGCCCAGAAAGCAGATGATTACGAACCAGCGGTGTCAACCATTCAAACAGGTTGACAGACTCCCCGTCGTTGATGAAGTAGGCCTGTCCGCTCTGTGGTAGAAAGCTTGAGGTAACCGTGGGGACTGTTATGGGATGACCTTGCTCTGAGCGTGAAGAGTATGCCACTGTATATGTTCATACGTTGAGTTTTGTGTTTCATGCCAAAGCAATTATTATTCAATTTCCTTGCCTTACTTTGCTATAAGACATAAACCAGACAGAATGGTATGTATAATAGCTTATGGCTATTATAACACTCCAATGAGAGCTTGTCTGTGGTAACTCTACCAATGGTATCCATGGAGATGGTGGATATACTCACAGCCACACAGTTCCTCTTGGCTGTGAGGCTGTCAGCAGCCAGTACATGGGCCAAGACCAAGTTATCTACATGGACCCAATTCATCTTGGCTTGGGGGTTCCCAAAGCTGAAACTGAACAACCTGCGCTCCACATTGACCTGGAGAGAGAGATAAGATACTCAGTCAGTCAACTTTAGAATCAGAATGTAGCAGTGAAAAGGAAGTCCACAAACCGATGAGTGAGGCCAACAGCTGATGGTACAAAATAAACATAATGAAACATACACGTAAAGAGTCTAGGGAAAACTTTAATCTGACCTTAACAGTTGGCTTAAAATAGAAATGGATCCGGGTCAACGACATCTCTTTCTCTAGTTGTCTTTTAAAAAAAATGAAAACCCAGTACATCGTCTGTCCTGAAGTAGTCACTAAAATAAACACTGAGGCCTACAAACTAACCAACTGTACTTCCCACCGCTCAGCCCTTCTGTTCTATGCACAGCCCAACCCAGACGGAGCCTTCAGTTTTCCCGGAGGAGAGGGGTGAAACTAGCATTACTGCAGAGGGTTTGATTTTTAATCGGATTTCTGCAGCCGAAGCAAACTCCACCGCGGCGCAAGCATTGCCCCTTGTCATGTGCTCGTGCGCGCGTGGCTCTCACCACCAGGAAACGTCTGAACAATGAAACTGGATACCCTAAGAGGTCCCATTAATAATTCAACGCCAGGCACAAATTCGGCCAGCCAAGGAACGAAACACGAAGAACACCCCCGTCAGAGAACTCGTATGCCTGACAGAAGGGCAACGACAGCGGGCCAAGAGATGTCGTTGCGCACAGACAGATGTAGAACACTCCGCGTGTCTCTACAGTGCTGCTGTCTCAGATCCACGGGGGAACTTGGAAGGCGGTTTGAAGGTCGATATTTTAACCGCGGTTCCGTGCGGCAGGTACGTGAGCACTCACCATAACCCTGTGCAGGTGTCTTCTCTCTTCTGGCCCGTAGATACCCGAGGGTCGCAGGACACAGGTCCGCAAGAGGCCCCCACCTTTACATAGAGAAAGGCATTGAATAATCAACGCCAAAGGTGTGCTCCTGTGCAAATAAGTTACTCCAATGAGTTATAAGAATTTAGTTAGGAACAGTTAATTCCATGTACCCGCATGGTGGTACACTATGCATATATAAAAAAATTATCTGTATTCCTATGTCTTTGACATCCCCTCTTGAAAGAAACGAATGGTACACCGGGGTATATAATGACAGTGTCAAGCTCCTAGCTTAATTGAATATGTAAGTGGACATAGGGGGTTAGGGTTTCCCCTAAGGAGGGGGTGCAGGCATCACCACTAATTAACCAAGACCTCACTGGAATTACAGTGATGTAGTAAGATAATTCTGACACCTTTCATTGAGATAAACTGTACATCACTGGTTTAGTGAGTTATTGTTTATCGATACAGTACGTTGTGTGTGTGTGTGAGAGCACATGCCTGCGTTTGTGTAACATTGCCTCTAATGAGTCTCACTTTTGGTAGTGCAGTATTTACTAAATGTGTGTCTGTTACTACTGGTCAAATGAACTGTGCATCCCTCTGTTCCAAGCCCTGTGCTTGTGTGTTGCCTGGCCAAAGTGGTGTCAGTGACCACTTCTCCTCGGGCTCCTGTGGCATTGTGTTTTCCAGATCTAACTTTTACTGGTGTCAGAAGGTCCAGCTGGATTGGGTTGCACACACATAGACAGCTTGGCTTCCCTGTCAACCATTACCTCAGTGGCATACAGAGACTAACACACACACACACACAGGATGGCTATGGTACACAAAGCATTCAGCCATACACACTAAAAACCAGAAGACGTTGTGAATAAACAGTCCGTTTCCATTTTAGCTAATTATCAAAACCCTGCAGCTGAGAGTAAGCCCATACTATCACCTTAAGATCATGCCAGACAAAGTCACAGTGTTCCTACCTTGGATTGAACATCCATTGGCGGTTAGGACCATCTGGTCAGCGATGGATTTGGTCCTGGAGTAGTGGTCTATGTGCTGAAACAGGAGAAAAGGTAATGTGTATTTAGATCAACACTTTTAGAAACGATTTCTAAAAGATAGTCTTCAGAGGTCCCATGTTGAGGGGAAAATGTCCTACAGATGGAATTGTAAAAGCACAGCCATGGCCAAATGCTTTGAGAATGACATAAATATTAATTTAATGATGAATTGCAATTAATTACAAAGTCCCTATTTGCTATAAAAATGTATGTATTGCCAAAAAAGAAAAATCAACTGCATTTCAGCCCTGCCACAAAGGAACAGCTGACATCATGTCTGTGATCCTCTCGTTAACACAGGTGAGAGTTTTGACAAGGACAAGGCTGGAGATCTTAGGGCTTAAAATCATTGTTCTTCCTCTGTTAACCATGGTTACCTGCAAGGAAACACATACAGTCATCATTGCTTTGCACAAAAAGGTCTTCACAGGCACAGATATTGCTGCTAGAAAGATTGTACCTAAATCTACCATTTATCGGTTCATCAAGGACTTTTTGTTCTTTTAATTGTTGTGAAGAATGCTTCACGGCGCCCAAGAAAGTCCAGCAAGTGCCAGGACTGTCTCCTAAAGTTGATTCAGCTGCGTGATCGGGGCACCACCAGTACAGAGCTTACTCAGGAACGGCAGCATGCAGATGTGAGGTGAAGACTTTTGGAGGATGGCCTGGTGTCCAGAAGGGCAGCAAAGAACCCCCTTCTCTGAAGGATAAACATCAGGGATTGGACTGCTGAGGACTCGGGTAAAGTAATTTTCTCTGATGAATCCCCTTTTCGCTTGTTTTGGGCATCCGGGAAAAACGCTTGTCTAGAGAAGCAAAGGTGAGCCCTACCATCAGTCCTGTGTCATGCCAACAGTAAAGCATCCTGAGACCATTCATGTGTGGGGTTGCTTCACATACTCATGAATAAAGAATGGTACCAAAACATCCAACAAGAGCAACTTCTCCAAACCAGTGGTGACGAACAATGCCTTTTCCAGCATTTATGGAGCAACTTGCCATAAGTCAAAAGTGATAACTAAGTGGCCCAGGGAAAAAAAAGTCCACATTTTAGGTCCATGACCAGACCTTAATCCCATTGTGAACTTGTGGTAAATCCTAAAGAGGCAGGTGGACAAAAAAAAACGAATTCTGACAAACTCCAAGCATTGGTTATGCAAGAAGGGGCTGACATCAGTCAGGATGTGGACCGGAAGTTGATTGATAGCATGCCACGGCGAATAGCAGAGGTCTTGAAGAAGAATGGTCAACACTGCAAATATGGACTCTTTGTCAATAATAGCCTGTGACACTTATGAAATGTAATTATGCTTCAGTATACCATAGTAACATCTGACAACTACACTGCAGCTGCAGACTTCGTGTACACCAATGCTTATGTCATTCTCAATTGATAGAAGTATTTATACTTTAGTATACCATAGTAACATCTCATAAAAACACTGCAGCAGCAAACTTTGTGTAAACGAATGCTTCTGTCATTCTCAAAACTTGTGGCCATGGCTGTACTCTATTCGCTCACTCTCTCTTACAAAACAGGCCAGTGTCAGGTTGACCGGCATCGATCCACTAAGCTATTCCAAACACAGTAACTCAATTCATGATGGAGATATACAGTTGCATACATTCATGTAGGTAGCTTTATCAGGTTCTGTATGTCATGTACAACATGTCAGATGAACACAGTAGTACAACATTACCATAAATAATATACTATGTTTTATATTGACAGTAGATTAAGTTTCATGCACTGCTTTGAAAAAGCAACTTTATTTTGAACATGTATTTTAGGGTTTTGCAAAATCCCACCCTTTTGCCAATCAACAACATTATGCCAATAAATGCTATCATTTAACTAACCCAAATTTTAAACCGGCTACAGCATAGCTGCTCCTCATGGTGAAATCCTGTTCTTACCATTTCCAGTGGTACACAGGGAACAGAGTCCTCATCTCCATCCTCTATGGGTTTCCCAGCAAATGACACGTTAATCGTACTTGTATAGACCAGCCTGGATATGCCCCTCTCCACACACACTGAAACCCGAAAAAAAAAAGATGTGGTGATAATTGGGCCAATTTATATTCCTTCACCAAGATATTTCATTGAAAGACCATTCTTTGAGGAGTCTAATTTAACAACCGCCAAATTCATAACTTAAAAGTGTTAGCATAAGCTTTGCAAGCTAACTAGTCTTTATATCTCAAACAAGGTAATTCTATTACCACACTATGCTTAACAGCCATTGTATGGCTACTCATACTGTCAACAATCCCCTGGACAAATGAGGTGAGAGGAGCTTGTTACCCTTAATGACATTCTTTGTCCCTCCAACATTGACTGACTCCACCTGCTCTTTCCTCAGCTGTGAGACACAGAACACAGTTGTTACATGGGTATTATTGCATAGCTACATAGTAGGTGCGGAATGAGTCATAACACAATTGAAACAAGCAATGCGTTCAAATGTGTTCACCTGTGTTATTGCTCGTGTGTGTAACTATTGATTTCAACACAAAATGTTCTTCTGGAACATTAAAAATGTTTTGTAATTAAACATTTAACATGTTATCATATTGATTTAGGGTCTTGCTACTTACATGAAATATACTTTCTAAGTATATTCTATGTAACAAGAATGATTTGACCTTTCACTTTATTCAATGACTCTTTAAATCAGTAATTAATACAGAAATACACTTACAGTATAGGGAGTTTTTTGTTACCATTGTTGTACCATGGTTGAATAAAGCCTATTCAAATTGTTAGATCACGAAGGTTTAAACACTTATTACCGGTGGAGTTGTAGTTACATGTAACAGTGTAATACTAAATCATTACTTACAGAATAAAACAAGAGGAGGTGTAATCAGAATTAGCTTTAATCGCTATGGAAAATGTCATTGGTTGCAATGGTGTAGCTAGTGAAAACCATTATAAAGAGACAGGATACACAATCTACACACAATTGATATGCAATTACATACAATGGGCTATGAGTAGTGATTTACAGTTTCAGTTTAGTATATCCAAACGCAGGGACACGAGCAGACTTTGTGCAGTATAGAGCAGGTGTTTTCAGTTGACAGTTTAAAGGTGGCTTGATGTGGACTAATAGTATTAAATATCCTCTGTGGGACAGATGACGGGTTGCTGAGGGCAACAGCAGGGAAATTCAACTCTGACCCTTCAAGGTCTGGGGCCTGCTGGTTTTCTGTTCAGCCTCATCATTAATCGCTCCCACCTGGAGTCCCAGGCCTCAATAAGTCCCTGATTAGAATGTGGTATTTAGAAAAAGTGCAGGTCCAGAGTTCAGTTTGAGAGCCATGGGGAATGTAACTCATGTGGCAGGATATTTTGGTCATGATTGACTTCTACTAAATGTTTTGGACCTGTGGTAGACTGGGGCGGGAAGGGTCAGCAAAGATTTCTGTTTATTACACTTTTATTAAGGGACAATCTGAAAGTCCAAACTGAAAAAAAGGAACATTTTAAATTTTAGAACCCATTTAATACCTTTAAAAAAAACGACCCGTTTAAAATGTCCCGCATTTCTGGAAAGTTCTCCTGCAACAGGGTAAGTTTCACTAACAACAGGGTAAGTTTCACTCACAGCAGGGTAGGTTTCACTCACAAAAGCTCCTCTGGCATGATATATCGTACTCTGGAATTGATGTTTCTTTAGTAACAGGGTCAGGGTTGTTTTTATCCCTCCCAAAGAGTATTAATCAATAAACGATGCCCTTAAAACAAACGTTCTAAAATGCTCACCTATAGAAAGATGTGGATGACATGTCTGGTGTGTGGTCCACCTCCTTTACTCTAGGAATAGTGTTCCAGGAGACCAGCAACTGTGAGTGCTGTTATTTCATGTTGTTATTACATTCCCAGTCAGCAAAATAAAGAAAGATAGGAGACCAGTGAAATCATACCCTCCTACTGTTTGTTCGGGAACTAACCTGTTCTGGGCCTGACATCCCATAGGAAGCGGTGTGGAATATGCAGTCAACCCCCTCACAGACTGTATGAAGGGAATCATAGTCTCTGATGTCGCTCTGCAAGAGGATGAAAAGAGTGTATGGAAGACTTTGAGCAATATTTATTCTCCTACCCCCCCTAATGAATGTACTTCAATGTAATAAAGTTAATATTATGACACATTCTGGCTCAGGGTAGAAATATATATATATATATAATACACAGAGTGGAATGTCAGTAATGTAAAGACAGAAAACCTTCAACCCAATTCCCCCTAGCTGTTACAATGTTTTAATAGTGATCTATCGTGTTCCGCTAGAGACCAGCCTGAACGCACAGTGGTCATACATGCATTTCCAATGACAGGTAAGAACAATTAGGGTAAAGTGCCATGAAGGCTGCACCTGAAACCGGAATCAGAGGCCCTCCCCCTTCTGTTTCAGTTAACACCTGGCTCTCAGCTAGATCACTTACCCGTGTCTTTAAACCTGATCCATGTATACCTAACTGTATTAGCCGCCTGTACACAAGGGCAGCTAATGCTGTAAACTCCACTTAAACCTTACTTATACACCTGCTATGTTACGTAAGGAAACATAGCAGGTGTGGAAAAATATTACATCAAACTAGAATTTCACTGCATCCACATACCCAATCTCAACGTTATCAGGTGAATCAGGGATTAGAAGAATTTCTGATCATGAAAAAAATAAATAAAACATTCACTGATTAGTGCCGGGAATCATTGTGGCAACTAAATCACTACAAAATATGTTTTAGAAATAAAACAAAATATCGCTTTTAAAGCCTGTGTTGTCTGACCACCAGTAAGTGTAACTTACTTGGTGAATATTATATTTGTTTATTACATTTCAATATATTGAAAACAAACATTATTTTTTGTGTGTTTCGAGTGTCCCACAGCATCCACATGAAGAGAGTCTGTCTACCTGATAGAAGACCATAGAGGTGCCATCCACAGCATCGCACGATGGTTTGTGAAGGTCCAACAGCACCACAGACACTCCCCGACCGGCCAGTGCTCTGCCCAGCCTCAGCCCGAAATATCCTGCTCCCCCAGTCACCAGCACCCTGCCAGCCCCCGTCCCTGCCCGCCTCAAAGCCCGGTCAGACACTCCTTCCGGCTGGGTCGTTGCACACTCCGGACTGCTACACCAAGCCCCCACCACCCCGCTGGCCCTCTGTCGGGCGGTTGAGGGCGGGTTCGGGCCCGGGCGGCTGACCCAAGGCTGGAGGTTGAGGTGGTAGGGGTGACGGCGTCCGTTGGCCTGTTGGCGGCACCCAGCCGTGCCGGAGGGGTGCAGCTGGACGCAGAGGCAGGGCAGGTGCTCCACTTGGCACAGTGACCCCCCGCGGTCCGTCATCATGGGACCACAGCGCTCCGTTCAGACTCGCTCTTTGTATGGATGGAATTCTGGGAGGGACAGGGGGATGGAACGGTGCCTCATCAATTCTTCTCCCTTCCACAAGCTACACGGAGACCTTCGTGGTACACCAAACAGCGCTTTGTTGCCGGAACCCTTTCTATACCAAATAAGATACATGGCCAGGCAACCGAACGGTAGGGTGAGACATATCCACCCAATGATCAGGGGAGCAAACGACCTGATTAAAACAAGTGACTTCAAGAGCTCTGTAAAATGAGTAATCCTGGAGGCCCTTCAATGTGCTCAGGGCATATATCATGGGTGCAGATACCTGTGCTATTGTAGGAACTCTAGTTATTTTACCTAAAATATCATGTTCATCCCCAGCCAAAATCCAAACATATTCCTTTATATAGCTTACTATAAGCAAGAAAATACACCTTATGGCTTAACCAAAAGGTCCGTGGACATGTTCGCAATACTACCTTTCCATATACATAGTGAAACCACCTACTGTACCTTTTATCGTTCTGTTCTGTCACATATCCGAACTTCTGTCCGTTCAGTATAAAGAATTAAAATACACTCCTCTGAATATGTAGAGACACGGCTCTCCGGTTCCAGCAGTCTTCGATGGCACTCTTCGCCCGTCAATCACCTGTGGCTTCACCTGGGACACGTTGCTATAGGCTCTGGATAGAACGTGAAGGGTCTGAAGGTCTCTGGTAACTCCGCCCAGAATGTGTCCTTGATAAGCAGTTCATGAATTACTAAGTATCTGAGGCCTTTTCATATTTTTGACTTTGTTCAAAATAAATACAAGGGTGTCATATTTGATCAAATCCAAGTGTCATTATGCTTAGACTGTTGTTTTGTAGCCCAATTAATGTGATACATGTGATATCCCAGAGACTTTGAGTAAAACATTATATTGGCATTTGAGATGGTCTATGCATATTCATGAGACTAGAGACAAGAACCCCCATTGAAAAGTAAAAATAGTATTAAAAATAATTAGCGGTATTTACCAATAAAAAGCAGATGTGGTAACCTGACTTGTGGCTCTAGAATCTAGTATAAATACTGTTTTGTACTAATAAAGCAAGTTGGACTGGTAACACGGTAAACTAAACTAAAAACGTCCCAAAAGCCAGATGGACAGTTCGCCCCTGTCTGGACAACTGATTCCATAATATAATATCATACTCTACTATCAAAGCAGAGATATTGGATATAAAAACAAGACCTTAATGTCACTGCACTAACAATAATTTCTGTAGATTCCGCAAAGACAACCTCCCACCTAATCCTAATTTTTGGGATTGGTAAAAACATCTTGTTCTTTGAATAGTTTACTGAAAATTCAATGAGAGTTGTTGACGTCAACCTCCTGTTTTAAAAAAAGCAGAAAGGTGATATGCTAGCCTTAGGGACATACCAATAAAACCTCCTGCTTGGCATGCATAATGTATGCCGATAATACAGCCTCGGTAAAAAGGGGATATCCCCTCACGGGTGACCTTTTCATAAAGCTTTGGTGATTAAGATGTATTTATTAGCCAAATTCTCAATCAAATGTGCTTGCTTCATCCAATTAAGGGAATTATAATTAGTTGACGGGTTGAATCCGGTGTTGTAGTTCTGGAAAAGTAAAAAAGAACTGTGTTGGCTCCTGATCCCCTTGGGAGAGGGTTGAGAACCCCTCCTGCACAACATTCCTTTTCACGCATTACTGCCACTCGCATCACAATTCCACCAAGTAAATGTCTAAGTAAATGCACAAGGAGAAGAAAGTATTATTTTATGTTCTTAACACTTAACTCTGTAAAATAACACTGGGAGTTTTTATATACAGTTCATTTATTTAATGAGCAAAGTTTACTGACACACTGACCCCATGTGAAGAAGATACCCTTTTCACCCAGTAACAGGTTGGTTCACCATCAGCTTTTTTACTAGATCAGTCTCTCACAAAGCTGTGGAATAATTGGGTCCCACTGTACAGAGCACAGCAACATTTGGAGGTTATTAATCAGGAACCGCTCTTCATAGGTTGCAGTAGAACATTTGAATCGGGGTTCGATCTGAACATTGAATAGGCCATTTGAAAATGCATACATATTGAATGGCTTTTCAACCATGCTGAAGTAGATTGGTTTGTGTATTTTGAAATCTGTAATGCAGCTGTTTCTGAAAATACTTAAAAAATAGTAAAATACCTAATAGTATGAATTACGTCTATTTAAGGTTATTTATTCACCCTGTCACAGGTGTGATGAGGCATGAAACCATGTGCAGACATCGTAGAAGGAATACGTGGATTTATTATCATTATCAAGGGAACAAAAGAACAAGACAAACACCAAAGCGTGACGTGTACTTACGAATAAACGCTACACACAACAATGAACCACACCAAGCGACAGAAACGAGGAACCTAAATACACACATAAAACACCAAGTGCAAACAGGTGCGCGTAATAATCGAATGTGTCCAAGGTGCGTTTCAAAATAAAAGTGCTCCCCAGAATCCCACCACCGAAAGGCACTGTGCCACCCAGCTCGTGACACACACGTGTTAATATTTTGAAAACCTCTATTTATTTTATTCATTGAACATTTTCACATATTATCAATAATCATTGTCACGCTTTGCTGGTTTCTTCTGGATTTCTCTTTTCCAAAAGGATTTGTCTGTCAAAAACAGGTTACAGTCAGTCAAGAACAAGAGTCTATATACAAAAATAAATATATTACCTCAAAATAGATCTATGGGACTAGAAGATATTGCATGAACAAGAAACACTGGACAGTGAAGATTGGTCATTAACCTGAAGGCATGTGCCTGGTTCCGGAAAATCTTTAATCTGTCAATTTCCTCAGACAGTCTCTTCAAGTCATCTCCCTGGAAAGTCAGCACTGCCGTTTTCTGTTAAATCACAGGAACATGTGCACATAAACAAACACATGCATGTTCGAGAAACTAACAAAACACAAAATAAATGCAACAGCATTTGTTCATCGCAGTGGGTGCGTGTCTACTCACATCTCCATCCCAGAGGTTTGAAGCAAGCTGCCCGCAAATCACGTCCACATCATCGTTATGACAACGGTGGTACCGACCCCCAGTCTTGTGGGCCAGATTCTTCAGAAACTCATTGGCCGAGCTGTCAGAATAACCGTCATTACGATGCACTAATCAGGCCCCCTTTTCGTTTGTCATCGTTGTGCGGTTAAAGAAATATTGCAAAACAACCATAGTCACAGGTGAGGTGGAAATCAGACCTGTCAGCGCAGTTGAAGGAGACTGTGTGGATGGTGATGCGTTTTCCTGCGGTCAGTGCTTCAGCCTCTCTGAGGACGAGGCTGCAGCTAGAGTCCGGCTTCCCATCACTCAGCAGGTACAGGCCCACGCTGTCCCCAAAGCCACAGCCAGTCTGATGTGCACACAGGCAGAGAGAATAACCAGACACGTTTTAAATGGCTGTTTCGCTTGTTTCAAAAGTCATTTGAATTACAAATAAGCTTAAAGTCCAATGAGTGCTTTAAAAATGTTAAAAGGAGTTATTAAATGTTTCCTGCTCTGATAATGCATTGAGTATTCATTCATTTATCCCTTAACCGTAATATTTAGGATGGCAGCACATTTGTGGTCCAGCTTATTTATCAAGATCAACAACTATTTGTTTTTTTCATTTTGGTGTTGTTTATAGATGACAAACAGATTTTGTTGACAAACAGATAATATATCTACCCTAATGAACCAGTTTCTTAAGACTGAGATGTACTGAAAAAGGTAGAATGTTAATGCAAGTGTAATTTTGTTACATACATTTTTAAGAATCATTAATTAAAAAAATATTGTACTTTTTGTAGTACAAATGCAAAATTCCTTACGCTCCATTAAAGACAAAGAAAGCAACTGCGCAGGTAACTCTGTAGCTAGCAAGTATGACTAGCTTCAACTATATGGCTTTAATGCCCCTGAAGACGGCAAATAACAGGTTACAACATAGCCAGTCCCTAAGCGTTCACCTGGAGGGCCTCCAGGGTGTTGGTCCCCCCATGACAGTCCAGCTGACACACCCACTGCACAGCTCGACCACACGCGTCCTCTGTAGGCTCCTGAAGGGCGGGCCGCCACGCGGTCACGCCCCCAGAGAATGACAGCAGAGAGAACCTGGGGGTGATACACTCAGACACGTGGATTTATATAACAACTAAATAGGGTGGTGATGTTTAATCACTTTCCAATCATCGTTGACATCGACAAGAGCATAACGTAAGGAGTAGCTTATGTACGCCATGTGAATTCAGTCAGGCATTTTCTTGATAACATAGTTATTTCAAAAGACAAAAAAGTGATCGCCATGATTTATCTGTTAACAGAACGTAAATACAAATCATTAATTCCATAAAGGTCACGGCTGTCTGCAATTGTCCTCCTGGAGACACTTCAGAGACAGAGGAGACTACCTGATTGTGTTGCGATGCAGCTGGTCCCAGATGAGAGAGGCCAGCTTGGTCTTTAGCTCCTCCAGGTAGGGAGCCATGGAGCCAGACACATCAATCAACACGCAGACCTCTTTCTCCAGCACCACCCCAAACACACGTCTGCTACCTGGGGAGGGAGAGAGGGAAGCACCGAGCAAGGTTAAAAGAGTCATCTAAAACTAGGTACGCCGATCTAGTACACGGTAGGACCCCTTCGGGCTCTATCCACATCAAGGTCATTGCATTGAGAGGTGCCCTTCTGCACACCACTGCTGCATCGGGTGGTGATTTGAGTATTGTGTGGCCTTCCTGTAAGATGAAAAACTTGTTTTGCAATTCTTATCACAGAAGCAATGTGTTTTTGCCCACAGATTTGCCACTAGAATTTTTTTCTCTTTATTTTCTTTATTGCAGCATTCTCTGTAAACTCTGTAAACGTAAGCATGTTAAAATCCATCCATAACATCCTTAGATTAGGCATCATTCCCAGTATAATATTTAGAGCTCTTGGGGATGCCTACATTACTTATATATGGACGTTGATCCCAATGATTTGTACCTAATTAAGTGTCTGTTAAGAGTTCAATTTAATTAAAAAGACTTAGTAAAAAATGTACTAATTCTTAAATTTTACATTATTATTTATTTATATATATTTATATATATATATATATAGAGAGAGAGAGAGAGAAAGAGAGAGAAAAGAGAGAGAGAATGAGTGGACTTTAGCAGAACAGAAAAGCAGAATTGTAAAGGGTGCATGTTGTAATGATACTATTTCATGGCACTGAAGGATGCAGAGATGTTCTCCAACACCTTGCTCTCTTCTCTTTCCCTTTTAAAGAAGTTCAAAAGATATGAAGCAGAGGCGGTGAGGCAATGTGCTTTACTTGTGCGTCATCAATCAATCAAGGTTTACAAAGGCGAAAAGTGCTAGCTTTCAACACACAGTTGAAAGTATGAAATAGATATTAAATCGTGGCATACTCTGACAAAAATAGCAGATTCAAAAGTGTTATGGAATATTTTCTTTTCCAAATTTTCCATGGGAGTGGGAGAAGCCGCTGTTATGGAGGGCCTAGTCATTAATCTCTTTACCATGCTAAGCCCATCCACACCTTTAGAGCAAGCGATACAGGGCTTACAATCCCATGGAACACAGAGGACGGGGGAGTCAGGTAAGAGGAGACAAGTTGCTTGCCAACTGGATCAGTTTTCTGAACCATAGCATGATTGGCAGGGGAGGAGGGGAGAATTCTCTTATGCTAGCTTGCCTATTTACATCTTATCGACCACTTTGCAGTTTCTGTGTCACATAAAATGGAGAAGAGTGAGAAAACCTTTGTTCGTGTAATAATTTGTATTTTGTAAAGAAATATATTTACTTTTGTTATTTGTTATTATTATTATTTATTTATGTCTTTGCTTGTAACGGAATTGTAAACAAATTACTTGGAAATTAGCCCTTTAAACTGAATTTGAAAGATTCAGAGAGACGTACCAGAGAGCAACCAGGCCATCCTTTGTGTGTAACAGTGGAGGAGTCTCTCAGTTTGAGTAAGGTACTGTTTCATCTCTCCAGAAGTCAGATGTAGATGTTTCACAGCCCCCTGAAACACAAACCATGGGATTTTGTTAACAGTAAGATGGATAACTCATTGTTCTGACCTTAAACCATTTCATTACATTTGACAGTATCAAGGTACTGCAACTTGTTCTTGGTGAAGCATTTAATTAATTATACCTTAGAAATGATGCATTGCTGTTGCTACTTACATTAATATGAACACTGGGGAAAATGGAGCAGTATTTGGCAGAAACACTCTTGAGGACCGAGGGGACCAGCTTTCTGTCATGTGTGCATTCAGGTCCAGACATCAGTTTGTACAGGTCAAGCTTTTGCTTCTTAATACCGAATTTCTTCAGCCACTACCGGTCAGAGCCAAAAAAGAAAGACAAGAAAAGCCAATAAAGAGAATACATAATAAAATATAAACAAAGGCATGCAAAAGTGTATGTTTTTCACCTTATATTGCACTTCATCAGATATAATTGATCATAGTCCCCCAATATAGTGGGGCATTTCATCCTCTTTCCATCTGGAACTTATTGAGACCTGGGAGAACATGAGGACCTAATAAGCCCTGCCAGATAACAGGAGTCGGGCTGCATGGTGGTGCATGGAGTTTGTCACTACACCCAAAACCAACAATGTTCATCCTGACTTCTGCACCTGTTTGGTTGAGCAGATTTCTTCCTGCTTTGGCAGAACCACTATGGGGACGGACTTCCGGACACTTTTGGGTTTGGGGTGGGACTTGAACATCACACCTAGGACAAGACAACAAAGAAAATATTGTCATATACAGTACAAACACACCCACCCACACACACACACACACACACAATCTTACCCAAGTTTCCATCTTCCAGGTAGAAAACAGAGCGGGAGACTTGAGAAGGCTTCATCTGCTTGACTTTAGTCTTTTCTTGACCCAAACCAGTCATGCGGTCTGCTGAAGGAGACACAAGAAGTAGGCTAACTGCTAGAAAGCTCTACAATTTTTTACTTTAAACTTGCTAACGTTGGCCCCAGGGCATGCATGGAATTTGAGACACATATGCTAAAACTTTACCATTTTGAAACTAAAATGGTATGGATATACTTCATTCCGCAACCGAATGTGAGGATTTCAGAGGATCATATTTTCTGGAAGGATATAGGTTTGTAAGGAATGTAAATCAGAATGTAATTGCAGGGTCACTGTTACAGTAGTATTTCTGATTAAGTAACCATGTAATAACCTTTTTATGTATATCCTGATGCCTTTCTGCTAGTGTTCCCAGGAGCCATTTGGCTTCAGTAAAAGTTGTTTTAAAAATTCATATTTAAGATGGTCTTTTTTACTATGAATGCAGACTGACCTGTGGAGATAGCAGCTGTGTTACTGCTGGGACGCCACGTGAAAGCCTTTTTAGAAGACCAACGGTCATTTGCTCGATCTTCCTTCATTTGCTATCACCAGAAAACCAAGACATAACCGTGAAACTAGCATGCTGAGATTTGTTTTTCCATGTGAAGTTTAATACAGTTTTAATAACAATGTATGCGTGCGTGTGTGTGTGTGTGTGTGCACATGTGTGTGTTCTCTAACCAGCCTGGCAAGGGTAAGTGCTGTGGGTCGTGGTGGGGGCAGCGGCCCATTTCTGAGTCTCTGCACCAAGGGGGTGTGGGCCAATGTTTTATCCCCAGAAAATAGTCCCTCTGGGCTCATACAACCTGACCTCTGGGTAACAGAGTCCACAAGCATTGAGCTCTGGAGTCACACACATACAAAGACATAAAGGTTATTAATAATAACGTATTTTACATGGCAGGCTGGCAATGTAAATAACAAGAGCACATTTCTTTTAGGGAAACATATTTTCTAACAGTTTTGATCAGTTCCAGACGTATCAACCCTGTGGTGCTTTAATACTTCCGCAGGCTGCATCCATCTCACCTTCTGCCAATAACTGGCAGCCCTCTCCATCTCTCCAATCAGAGCAGTTATGTCATCGCTTTCCAGGATGCCTGCGGAGAAGACAGACGCGCGCTCAGAGGCTTACTGTACACCAGGCTACCGACGTCACCCAGCGTATAGAACTGTCTGAAAGACAGGACGGACATTAACTGAGAAATCTCATTCCTTGACACTTCCAAAGAAATTTGGAAAAGTATGTCAAACCCTGGCCAGACATCCTTAACCGGTAAGCACACTTCAGGTTAATTAGTGCATCAACCAATCATTACCCACAACACCTTCCCCAATGTCTTGTGCCCCAGAGCCACATTAGCCAGGTTGTGGAGGGACAGCAGAGCGTACAGCACTTCTGAGCGTCCTCAATAGATCCTGACTTGGGGCAGAACAGGGCTATTCTTGCTTAATTAAAATGTGTTCCGTGTGAATACATTTTGGGAGGCACATGCTAAGAAGCTAGCGAGCTATTAAGGAACATTAGATTTAGCGTTGAAGGCTATTAGCTGGTTAGCTTCTCTTCTATATTATCAGCATTACAAATATCTCTCTCAAGCTAATCTGTATGTAATGGACAAGTGTTCATTCACATGATCAAACATCAGGAACCCTGCTCAAGAAAAAATTTGTGATTGGCTAAAACCAAAATATGACAAATTGAATGATTCAGCCACTCCCACTAAAGTGAACTTGTAAAGGCTGTTGTGCTAGTCTCATACGGGCTGTTGTGCTAGTCTCATACGGGCTGTTGTGCTAGTCTCATACGGGCTGTTGTGCTAGTCTCATACGGGCTGTTGTGCTAGTCTCATACGGGCTGTTGTGCTAGTCTCATAC